>JAQHUG010000035.1:438848-458813 GCA_028555095.1 Dicrostonyx torquatus
TGACTGCCAGGCAGCAAGGTGTCTCTGGCATTTCTAGAGTTTTGGAAGCTGCTTACAATGTACTTCCTGTTTACTTAGGTAATATTATATCCTTCTGGAGTCTTTGATGGAGTTGAAGAATTTATAGTTATAGTTTTCCTTAGTTATGATAAGAGATAAAGTAGATATAAATACTGTAACTGTAATTCTTGCTTAATAACTGTTTTATTATATGCAATTTTACTATGTTAAAGTTAAAGCCTTCCTTTTTGTTTAAACAGAAAAGGGGAAATGTTGTAGAAGGTCCTTCTGTATTTGTGTTGCTTTCATTAGTTGAATATAAAAACTGCCTTGACCTTTTGATAGGGCAGAACTTAGATAAGTGGGGAAGACAGAACTGGATGCTGGGAAGAAGGACAGTGTGGCAGACACCATGAAGCTCCTGCCTGAGACTGACACTGGTTAGAATATTTCCCAGTAAGCCATGACCTCGTGGTGTTACACAGATTGGTAGAAATGAGTTATGTCAGGATGTAAGAGTTGGTCAAGAAGAGGCTAGATATAATGGGCCAGGCAGTAATTTAATTAATACAGTTTCTGTGTGATTATTTCGGGTGTAAGCTAGCAGGGCAGCCGGGACCAAAAGCAGGCTCTCTCTCCTTCAACAGTAATTTGTACCAATTTCTGCTGGGTCCTTGGCAGGGCTTCATGGCCTTTGTTTCTATGTCCTTCTCCCATCAGACACTCTTCTCTCCAAGACACCATGGACCATCTTCTCAGAGTCTCCTGCGGCTGTGAGCTGATCTTTCAGGAATGACATACAGAGACCTTTCAACTCCCCTAAATCAGGGCTTAGACATCACCTCTTCCAGAGAGACCCTCCTTGCAGGTGAAGATACCTTGCAACTTTGGGTTAAATTCTCTGCTCTGGGCTCCTATTGTAGCCTGTGTGACAGCCTGTAGCTTCTAGCATGGATCCCCGCAGAATGGCCCATTAATCCTATTTCCTTAGTTTTCTGGACATCAAGCTCCTAAAGAATGAAGCCCATCTTTAACCTCTGTAGCTGGTGGCACTGGCACAAATAAGTGGTACTTAGCATGTTTTGTTTGATGAGTGAACAACTGATGTTCATCCCTTATGGAAACATGACTCTGACTGTGTGCAGGGTATGGACAGAGCTATGAGGGGGGTCCACCTTGAACAATCAGGAATGCCTGAAGAATCAATTGCCGCACGAGGATCTGAAAGCATGGCCAGCTGCATCCTATGACAAGAGACTGTTGCCATTCACTGGCATATTATGGATTTACAAATGAAAATTTTAGCAGGAGGAGGACTTTTTATTCTGCTCTCTCCACTCCCCCACCCTGACTAAGAAGCATACTCCCAGAAGTGAGCTGTTGGGAGTAGGACCGTGAAGACTATGGAAGCTTTTCTGCCCCATTCGCCCACTCATATATCTTTGTGTTCTAAACCTGACCACCGTCTCTGAGATTCTCTAGATCATCCTTTCCCCATTAACTTACTCTTGCCATTGAGGTCTAAAGAGCTTGAAAGTCATCTCAAGATCCCATAGGACGAAAAGGGAGTAATCTAGAAGACATTCAATCCCGATCTTTCCTCTACCCTACCATATTGCATGACTCTTCTGAGGGGGATTTTTGTTGCCATGGTACCATGATAGCACATTTCCTGATAGGTGATAGAGAGGACATTTCCTGCTAGGCTATCCTGGCCTAAGAGTAGACTCTGGAGCTGCTGAGCTGCTGGACTTTGTACAGTGGCTGGTGTTCTCCTAGCTGTTCATGGAGCCTTCCTTGACAGGAAGGAGAGCTACCTGTTGCCAATGTGGCAGGACTGTCGCTCTTACTGAAGAAGGATAAATCAAGCCCAGCCTGAAAAATGACATAGCATTTTGAATGTGGAGAGACACAGAATCATGGGCCCTTTCTTTGTACATACTATGTGGCATGGTGACTTTTGCACCTCGAAAAATAAGTGTTCTGGCAGTGCCTAGCCAGGTCTTACCTGTCATCTCTATATTGTCTGAGAATATAACACTTGACATACCTGAGAGTGGACATGTGGCTCGGCTATTATCATATCAGGTGTACCCTGTCATGCCATATGTTTATCTGTCCTAGGCTTCCACTAAGAAAGCAGTCAGAGCAGCAGCCATGGGAAAAGGAAGCACGATCGACAAGTGAAGCAAGAAAGAAATGAAAATCAACACCGTGCACTCTGTGTCTTTTTTCTGTCAGCTTCTGGGGACTCTTTTATTCTGCTTTGTTCCTGCTCAGGGCAGTAAAATCAGATGTCCAGACCTTTCTCGCTTAGAAAACCTCTTGTGTTCCAGGGATTGCTCTGCCCTGGTGTTTTAAGTGTGACATAGTTTAGAAGAACATGGAACACAGCAGACAACACGGATGCCATCTAATAGTAGTGTGGTGACTGCCTGTTCCCACGAAGTTGCCATAGCTCAGATGACCAGGCCCTCTAAGGAGATGTTTCAGCAGAAACCTGGATAGGGAGAAGGAGCTGGCCCTCCTCTGGGTGGGGATAAAAGTATTCTAGGAAGAGGGAGGAGCAGTTACAGAGGATGTGCTAGAGTGTTGTCGACAGGACAAAGGCTGTTGTGGCTGGAGCCTGGTGAGGGGCAGGTGGAGAGGCAAGAAAGAGAGCATGGGATGTACGTGGCTTGGTGGATCATGGAAGATGTTTGGATTTTATTCTTAGCACTAAGTTTTGGAGAACTTTCGGTAGGTGGGGAGTGACAGGGATTGTTTTGTAATTTCTAAAGATGACCCTGTACACCACCATTTGTACCACCATTACACATAACAGTCAATGGTGGAAACAACCCAAATGTCCACTGATCGAAGAATAGACAGATAAACTGTGGCTCATGCCCCTACATGGAGAAACCATGTGGTTAATATGCTGAGTGAAATTAGCCAATCACAGAAGGGGTCAGTAGTTTCAACTTAATGGCTAAAGAAACTGGGTTTGGCATGATAAAAATATTCTTGAAGTGGGTGGTAATGATGGTTGCCACATAATGGAATACTGGTGAATCATAATGGTTAAGTGATATAATTTATGTTAAATGTATTTTATTAAAATAGAACAAACAAAACAAAAAGAAGCAAAACCAAATTGATTCATGGCTTCTGTGGAAATCCATATTGGGAGAGGAAGAACAGGTGTCTCCAAGCCCAACCAACCAACCAATCACAGTGAAGAGACAACTTGACAGTCTGTGTCAGAAGCAATGATGCTTTGGACCATGGAAAGAGGAAATGGAAAAAGAGATAGAAAGAGAGATAAACCAAAGCAAAAGATGGTATAACTTCAGATTTATAAAAGAGTTGTGGGAATGGGGCATATATGCCCCCATAGTCCTCATGTGGGTGACTGAAATATTTTACAATGTGTAAGGAGACTTGAGGATGGGCCAGGTTGGTAACTGAGGGAAAAGGAGAAATGTACAGTCCATTCCTTGAATGGTACAAAGCTCTGTGTGGAAGGATGGTGGTCAAGTCACAGAACATCAATGACTAAATAAAGTACCAAAGAGGTGAGATGAACTCTGGGTCACACAGTTAACTGTGATATCAAGTTTCTGATGGGCAGTTTTGTTTTTGTTTTTTAAATTAGGATGAAACTGTTTTCATTGTAGCCATATCTGAAGTGTGTGGAAAGAACAGGGGGAGTGGGTAGGGTGCAATTCCAGAGACAGAAAGTGTCTCACTATTCTCGGGCTTCTTCTTATCCACACAGGGGACAGAAAATTGTACTTAAACCTAGTGTTGCTGAAGCCACCCAACTGTTGCTTGGTTTCTCCTAAATGAGTCTAAGCACCTGTCTGTTAGGCTTAGTGATGGCATCAAGACCATGCCTTTAAGTTAAAAGGGTTTAAGTAGATAGAGCCTAGCCAAAATGTCTTGCCACACCCCTGAATGCCTTCTCTGCCTCTTAGCACAATGTGTGACATTCATTGAGGCTATTAGTAGAAGTTAGAAATCATGCAGAAGCTGCTGGCTGTACTTCCTTCACAGTATGCCAGTCTCTGATCCCCACAGTAGGTGTGTGTCCCCAACAAGCAGGAAAGAACGCATGACTTGAGGTCAAACAGCATGCTCCCGGAGCCTTGGTTACTTCACCAATAACAGTGGGACCTATGGAAGTTTGAAAGGGTTAGGTGCAAATTCATCTGGGCCTTTCCTTATGAGTGGAGAGGCTGCTGCCACCTCTGCTTGTCTAGATAGTTTCGAGAAATTGTAAGCAACACAGGTATTGTGGGAGTGAGACTATGACTTCCGAGGCTCAGTAGTGAAGTCCAGGAAATACCTTACTCACCAAGTCCCTACATAAGCTGCCATGCTAAAGTCATACCTCAATACTTCCAGTGAGGACAGCTGAGTCATCCCAGCACAGGGACCAGACACACATTTAAGAAGCCATCTCAGAAACGATCTGCCAGTCCTGTTCTCCTGGTCTCCCGTCATTTTTCCTAGCCAGATATCACCACATCTTTTAGGCTCCATCTGAATTTCCTGACCCATAGGTCCTGTGGGAAAAATGGGATGGCTAGCATTGCACTCCCAATATTTGAGAAGGTTTGGTATGCTGATACTCAGGATGGAGCTGATACTGTATTTCTTAGGATGAACTTGTACTTTAAGTGGAAAGTGAAGGGCATTACACAACATCCTGCCTGCTTTATGGCCACAATGAACATGAGTTTCTCCATTCAAAAGAGAGAGTCTTACTTTCTATCAGAAGTGGACATACTGACTAATGGCTAAACATAACCTGCAAACACAATTGAGTTGGAAGCAAAATACTCAAAATACAATCAAAAAGCCCCTTAATTTTATAAGCATTTGGGGCAGTAGAACTGTGCCAAGGGTGATGTCAGAAGGAGGAAATATTTAAATCATATACTCAAAGATCAGCAATTGTCACCAGCTGGCAAAATGGAAGAGTGAGATTATAGGAATAAAGGAGACAATCTGAGTGTGACAAAGGTGTCTGAAGTAACTCATTACTCCTGCTGCAGCTACTGCTGAGGATCTTCCAGACAGAACAGAGGACTCACAGGAGTGTCTAACACTGACATTACAACATGGTGCTGTCATATACAAATGTGTTGAGACTCATTCATAGCCATCCTTGGATGCATGTGTCCCACAGGCTGCCAGTTGGACAAGCATGAACCAACACTTAGTTGAAGTTATCCAACTCCCAAGGTCCTCATCTTGCTCAAAATAAAAGCCAGTGTCCTAAATGTGATCCCAGAGTCAGGAGCGCATATATAATATATCACCCAAATGGAGGCACTTTGAAAGTGAGCAGGGTGCTTACTGATGCTACTTCCAGGAGAACAGGCTTGTTGTGGGGTTGTCTTGGACAGTCAAGAAGTCTGGTTACCCTGCTTGTACCAGCTCTTCGGCTCACAGCACCGCTTTAGTCATACCTCTGCCTGATTCATCTCATATGCTTGTCTGCACTCATAACCCATGGTGTTTTACTGACGATTCTCTGACTTTAGCTTCTGCAGCTCTGAGTTTCTCTGCCTGGAATTCTTTGGCACTGGTGTGGCATGCAACTTCTTCTCTCACTACCTTATTGACCTTCACTTCATGTTGCTCATTTGTGGGCCCGCTCTGTATACAGTGGCGTCTCCCAATAGCCTCCTCTTCCTTGATTTGGCTTTCTTTATAGCAGTACTAACTTCTTCTGTGCGCTACAACTTATTATTTATTTGGTGCCTAGTTTTGCTTCCCCTTTGCTAGAGTGAAAGTTCCAGTATGGCAAAGGCTTTAGACTGTTTCAGTTGCTTCTTTGGCCCTAAGTGCCTATAGCAGTGACTGACACAGAACATCGTCCAACGCTGGATAGTTCAAGCAATTGGGTTTAAGTGTGTAGAAGAATGTTTTGCATGAGAACTTTGTTTTGTTTTGATTTGTTTGTAGCTCTTGAAAACAGCCAAGAGCCATGTCTAAAAGAAAATGTATGGCCCATGTTCAACACAGTTTGCTCTTATACACTCTCCCTTCTGAGCTCTTAGTATCATAAATTATTATAGCTGGAAGAAATCAACTCTAAAATTCTATGATTCTAAGTGACAAGCTCGATTATATCTTCAAAAAATTGAGGTGATATATTTCCTGGAAAGCAAAGAAAACTGGAGGTCAAGGCAATAAGGGGAAACTGAGGATTTGTACAATTTATGAGTCAATTTCTTGGGCTGGCAGACTATTGGGTTTTCTCCTGATTGCTGTGGGGGGGCTATTTCAATTCTGCTGTTAGCTGCTAGAATAATACTTCTTCCATTTCTTTAGCTCCCCACTAAAGTCTACAGATTTTGGTAGATAAATTGTCAGTAGTCCTTCCCATTTCTGAGGCATTAAGCTTAAATCCTGTTAAGGTTCCTCATATATTAAAAATAAAACTTCTATTAACTTTTCCTCTGTTGGTATGATCAGAGTTAAATTAATTTTCAACACCTGTGTAGAGCAGTAGGAAAGAAACATAGCCTAAGAGCTGTCATAAGTAGGCTTCTGGGTGGTGAGGGAGGCCTGGCCTACTGATGATCTTCACAAGTGTCTACATTGTATAGCCGTGTTGGGGAGTCTTTGTGCTCATAGACAGTCAGAAGGATGGGAGTGGCCTTCCTGACTTTGCCATTGCTCAGGTATAAGTGGATTGCTGGATAAGACTTTTGAGTTCTGTTGAGTGAGCTAGCTGTTAAACCAGTCTGCCTACTTTGTCTTCACTGGGTCACATGACATTCACATTCCTAGAGCTGCCCCAGAATTCACTTTCTATGCCCAGGGACAAAGCTCACTTTTAAGTCTGCATGTACTGTGGGTGAGAGCATGAGCTTTACAATCGGATCTGTAATCAGACCTGTTTCCATCACTTAAAAGCTAGAGGCCCTTAAGCAGAAAATCAGAGAGAAAAAAGAGCTACTGTCTAATGAACAATTTATTTTTATCTTGGTCAAAGAACACAGAGACGTGTATATGTATATACAAAATTTATAATATTACATCAGTTATAGATTTCTAATCATTATTGTGTATAAGAAAGAAAGATTTTCCTTTTAATTCTTCCCCTGAAGTTTAGTGTCATTTTTTTCTGCTTTTCAGGTACAGATACAAAGATTCAGAGATGAGAATTGGTCTAATAGAGGCCGTGTAAGTGGTAAGTGTCAGTTATTATTTAACTTATATCTGAATCTAAATCCAAAGTATAGTGGATCATGAGATTATAATGCAAATTATTTCAAATCTCCAAGTGTTCCATCTTGAAACGCATATCCACTTCACAGGCTCTATGTGACACTATGTGATAATTAAAGAAGATAAAGCACGTGAGAGGTTTAGCATAGTATCTGACATAGCTCAATATTGTGGACTGTTACAATAGCATAGTTGTAATTTATTTCATTCTTTCTTATAAGACTTGAAAAGATGTCTGTGTTTATATTAGTTACTTCTGCATATGCACGGTGACCAAAGCATGTGACACAAACATCTCAGGGAGAAAAGATTTGTTTTGGCTTATATTTTCAGGGCATCATGATAAAGAAGGCATGGCAGACCAGTTCCATTCATGTAAAATAGAATGTGTAGCAGAATCTGTTCACATTGTGGTAGACAAGAAAGCAGAACAAACAATGGGAACCAGTGATGGGTTTAACTTTCAAAGACCCACCCCTAGTGACCTACTTCTTACAGCTAGGCCCTATATCATAAATGTTGCACAGACTTCAAAATCGTTACACTACTTCAAAATGTGAGCCTGTCTATGAGTGTAAATGTAGACATTTAGAAGGTAGTTAAACAAAAATAAGTTTCTCCCTTGAGCTTATGTTTTCTCCAGAAATGAGTGATTGACCAGGCTTATAGAACCAGGCATAGATGGTGAAATGAGTATAAAATCCAGGTAGATGGTGATTGGTTATTTTTATAACAATTGTGCCATTATTACAGGTTAAGTGTTGTAGTTCATACAGTTCATAGCCAAATAAGACAGAGTAAAATTGTAACAATGCTTAATCCAATTTCTTAACTATTTTAGATAACTGTGTGTCATGTATTTTGAGGAAAAAACCTGTAATACCACCCATCTGTTTATTGATCTATCCATCCATTCATTTGTTTAATATATATTTATTTAAAGGGTGTGGAATTGAAGAAAGATAAAACATGTACCTTACTTTGAAGAACATTCAGATATGGCTGGGGTGGCCAAACTCATACAAACTAAACTAAATAATATTATTTAGCTATTGGTTTTAATAACCAATGAACAGGCTTTGAACAGGGCATAACCAAGCTCCAGAGGAATGAATCTGAGTTACAGCTGGGGTCTGAAACAAGCAGGATTTGGGTTTTAGGAGAGAAAATGATTGAGAAAGCGTTTGTATTACCTGCAGGCAGGTAGTCCCTCAGATATGGAAATTTTATTGTCTAATTTCTGCTCTGACAGACACAAATCAGACAGAAATTAATAGCAGAGGTTTTCTGGAGTTCTGATATGTAGGAGCACTGTGCCTTCTTTTTGAAGATGTATCCTATTGAAAAAATTCATAAACCTTTACGCTCTACCGTAGGACACACTAAACACAACCATATTCACCACACATGACAGTACTACGAGCCTTTCCTCTCTTACCTTCACCATAATCAATGCTATTATCATATCCCCTTCTCCACCATCATTACCACCACTATCATTTCTGATAACATCCCCATTATTACTTTTATCATTTCCAATGCCATCATTATTACCTTTAACACTACTAACATCTCAAACACCACCATTACCACCACCATGTCTACAAGCTAAAACTAACTTTCAGCCTATATAATTATGAAGATCAGTGGTCTTCATTATAAGGTTCACACCAATCAAAACTGAGTGAAAGCTATTCCCTTTTCTCTATTCTGACAATGATCTCTAAAAGACTTGAGGATTTCTTCTCTATCTTGCATTTTGTTAAAATTTATGTCACTGAGAAAGTACACTGAGAAGTTATTTGCCTAGCTCTGAGTCAAGGTTCTCCTCAAATGCACATGGAAGAGAAATCTAACTATTCAAATTCAAGGAGATGGAATAGGGTGCTGGTGGTGGCCATTGACAGGGGAGCCTGCCAAAGCCTGCCAGATAGGTTGTCTTGTCTACTCTACTCAAGTGACAGCCAGAGCTGACTTTACCCTCACAAAGTATACTGCCGCATGAGTAATACCCGGAAAGATCCTATAAATGGTTCCTTTCATCTTCTATTGAAATGAAAGAATAAGAGGGAGAAAGAGAGAGTAGAAATGAATTGTATTCCTGCTGCAGAGAGTTCATTTGATAAATAATGCATATAGAGTTTGCAGTAGTAACTGCTCTTTTTCAATTCAGCCTGTGCAAAGGGGTTTTGACATATACTCTCCGTATTTCTAACAGACGGTTACTGACTGGTGCCTGGACTGGCATTACGAGAGACAAGGCAGACAGTTAACATTTGCTGTAGTGCTAGAAAGGTTAACTTGGCGTTTCCCTTGATCTGGAGACCTGGTATTTTTGCCTTTCAGAGAAAGTATGGTGTGGAGAACTTGCTTTGCTCTGGGCTCCTAGGAATGGGTGGCAGGACAGTGTGTGTTCCCAAGGAAACCAGGACTCTCCACAAGGACAGCACACTGTGCTTTCTTTCTTGGTTTCTCTTCCTTAGTATCAAAGCCAGTCCAAGTGACCCCCTGGACTGAGAATAGTACCTGAGATTTCCTGGAAGAAGGACTTGTCCAAAGCCATGGACTCCTGGCTTGTCTGTGGGTATTGGAAAACTCATCTGATTCTCTGTGATTCTCTTTCCAGCTAGGCCCTGGCTTTCAAGGGGACAATACTGGGCTCATGTGCAATTAGTGGTATTTAACCATCATCTATTAATTTCCATTGTTGCTTCAAAGGTAGTGATAACACACATTTTTTTTTAATGTTACCTCATTTGGTCCTTACAATAATGAGGCAGGAATTGTTATCCCATTTGCTAGATATGAAAACCGAGGTTTGATAGATTTGGCTACTTGTCCATACAGCAAAACAGTAAGAGAAAGAGTTCTTTCAAACTGAATTCCAGTTAATTTTTTCAAACTCTAAGCCAGTGCTTTGTTTCTATAGGTTGTCACTCTAGAGACATTCCCACAGGGCCCTGTTGCTACTTGTATAGGGGGTGAGTAAGGGCAGTGTACAGATAAATACACATGTTCCCCCAGATGCGCACACACACGCACACACTTGCATATATGCACATACATGACACTTGTACATGTATGCTGGTATATACACATGGATGTATGTTTCCATGGCTGAAATCAGAGGCCTCCCAGCAGGTTTCTGCTATTCAGTATGTTTTCATTTGCTACAGTGAAAAAAATCATTCAAAGCTTCAAGAATCACTTTCTCCCTGGCCCCAGATGGATGGGAGGAGCACACTGGAAGCCCCAGGAAATGATTTCCACACTGCAGGGGTCTGAAATTTTGGAGAATCATGATACAGGGCCTCTTTTAGCTGCTGACCCCTCATTGGGGTTCATAGCAGTCAGTGGTTACAATTTGCAAGGACTAAGATTTATAGCTCTCAGTGTCCAGGAAGATGTAATTTACCTCACAGGAAGACAGCTTTTGCTCCCGGGAAAATGTTTCACTTCCCCTGACTCACCTTTAGATTCAAGGAATCGCTCTGAGAGGTGAGAGGCTGTCTAAAACTTTAAATATTAGATTCTCTTCCCTAAAGATTAGAAAATGTTAATGTCAGAGCCAAATCATGTTCCTATCAGGGTCCCCACTCAAATAACCTACAAGGAACTTTCCAGGAAGCCGCAGAGAGTGAAGCTTCCCTATCAATCTTCTGTTTTCCTTCCTTCTCCCTCTGTCTTCTCATCATCTATTTTGATTTCTTTCTGAAACATCTCCTGGGAAATCTTACTTTTTTATGTTTTAGGATGTTTACTGCTTCTCATAATTTTCTTTTCTGTCAATTTCATTGTTTTTCTTTTCAGTTATATCCTTTCCTCCTACCCACATGAATTGTTAATGGCCTTTCTCTGATAGTCTCGTATTTCTTCCAATTATTTTGCCTTTTCTTGTGCATTGGCTCTTTTTCACCCTGTCCTTTGTTGTTCCCTCTCCTGTCTAGAAAGGTACTGGGGGCAGAGCAAGGACTTAGGATCGAAGCACACATTTAGTTGACCCCAGACTCTCACAAGTTACTAGCTGCATGACCTTGACAAAATACACTTTCAAAGCCTGAAACCCTTATTGCAATATCAGAAATTGGAAGTTACCACAGCTATGATATAGGGTTGTACTAAGAATCAAGTGAGATCCCGCATGGAAGCACCTGTCAGATCTGACACTTGATGGGTACCCACAGAACATCCAGTTACCCTTGTTACTCTCTCCAAAAGTGCACGCTCATTCCTGGTCCTTTACAGGTTCGTTCAGTTACACTGATCAGGCTATGTGAGTTGATCGGGTGTCATGGGACAATCAATCCCTAACTTGCTGTAGGAGGACAACCACTAACAAGACAGCTTTGATTTGATGCTGACTGACAAAATCACTGCAGCAACTTAAACAATGAAGGAAGTGATGAGGCAAAGGGGCCAGTTGACTCATGTTTTTTGTGAACACTGCAAACATCTTCATAATGGGAAGGGGGAAAAATCAAAATGTGCTCCTTGGTTCAAATAAGCTGCCATAGCCTGGGAGATAAAGATGTACACTCGTCCATGAAAGTTGGGTGCTACACACACACCATCATCATGCATGGTTTAATAATATACACAGGACTTCTCCCAGTTCTTAGTTGGCACCAGCCAATGCTCTGAGTGCTGATCTTGCTAATTTTGTGTATTTGGATTCTGAAGTAAAACAAGCAGTCTCAATATTTGGGTTCACTGGGAACAAGTTCCAGAATTATAATGATGATTAAATGTGAGAATGCCCTAATTGCCTTAAAACTTAATGAAGTCACCCTGACAGGGCTAGTTTGATGATGTGCAAACCATGCCACCCCTACTGGGGATAGAAACACCCCATGACCTCCACCCCCCCACCTCAAATAACAATGGCAACAGGGCAAAAACAGCTGGTCAGAGAGCATAGGCAGTAGTTATAAGGGTGGTAGGGGAGAGATGGAAGGTTGTGCTCATCCTGGTGGCTTTTTCTCTATTAATACTTTGCCAACAAGACATCTGATTTTCTGATGTAGCAAAAGACTGTGGTTTGGAAATCACAAATCTATAGAATGTAGAATTGGGTTATTGTACTTTTATTTGAGAAAGAAACAGGTCAGTGGTAACTTTCTAGAAGTTGGGAGCCAGGGCAGAAATGCTTCTTTCTTTGAATTGCACCATGGGTGTTCTGCCTTAAAAGATTCTGTGTCTGTTTGCACTGACAGATAGCTTAGTGTCTAAAGCAAGGCTCCTATCCACCTCCTTGGTGTCCCAGTAGCCTCTTTTGTTTTAATTTACAAAATGAAACATCTTCTTGGCTACACCATTATCCCTTTCAATACATGTGTTTGTCAAAGCAAAAGTACAGACAACTCCAGCCTATCTCGCCATTCAATGCATCATCAAAGAGTAGGGTTATTTCTGTCTTCTTGCATGGACGTCCTCATTACACTGACTTTTGTTCTCATGCTGGTTTCCTCTTGATCTCAAAATAGTTGCCAGAGCTCCAACTATCACTCTTACCTAGCAATATAAAAGTTTGTAAGTGGGGTAAGAGTGAGTTTCCATTATTTTAATATCAATTTAAAAGTAAAAAATGTTCCCTAAAGCTGCCTTAAATCTCACTGAACAAATAGTGCCATGTACCTATTTCTATGGCAGTTGCCTGAAAGGGAGAACAGAGACATCATGATTAGTTTAGATGCATTAGTATGTTTTCATTCCCATCGGGGACTGGAGTGTGACCCAGCTTCCCAGTAGACTGTAATCAAACAATGGAACCAAATCAAGATTCTAGGCAAAGAAGATATGAAGGGTGATAGATAGATAGATAGATAACCCCAGGTTATGTGTTTTCCAGGGGAGTTGGCACTATAAGCAGTGCACATGGGAGTGGGAAGCTAAGGGACAGTGATTTTTCTACCCTGGTCTACCTTGTCTTGAGTGCCTTGAATCTGAGCCACTGCCAAGCTGTCAAAAAGAATTTGTAGTAATAATATGGATATGTTACTCCCAAACAGTTGGTTCCTTGATTCAAACACTGCTAATCAATTCCCTCACAAAATCTAAGCCATCAACCTCTTCTGCTCAAGACTCAGCAGAAAGCCTTGCTTTCAAAGGGAGAATTATTTAAAAACAGGACAAACCCCAACTGCACAGAACTCAGTACTTGAGAGTGAGGGGCTTATCTCTTTGCCCACCAGGTTAAATAGACAGAGGTTAACCTTTGTCCTACAAGTCACAGAACTTCAGAAATCCAATATCTAGAATTAAAGTACTGAATACAATCTTGAAACCTATTAATAAAGACTGTGGCTAGAACAGGGCTAGGAGGCATTGCTGATTCTAAGCAAGCTGAGAAAGTAAGAGATTAGAGGCAGAGTAGCAGAGAGAGTCACACTCAGCTCTCAGAGGCTGCTAAGGGAAACATCAATACTCTCCAGGCCAGTGTGCTATCATGTAAGGGGGAGGAGAAGTCACTGGTACTTGGGTAGAAGTCCATAACTCGGCAACACAGAGCTGCTAAAATCTCAAAACATGGCTGGAGATAGACATGATGCTGTTCACTTGTAATCTTGGCACTCAAAAGACCAAGGCAGAAGGATCATGAATTCAAGGCAGCCTGGGCTACACAGTGAAACCCTGTCTCAATATTCTAAAACAAAACAAGCTGCATTGTCTTTGACAAAATTTTTAGCTCTATTACTTAATCATTATAAGAACTTGGGCACACTCACTCACATCTTTTAGCCTCAAATTTCTCATCTATAAAATGGGGATACTGTCACTGATGACCCTAAGTTAGGAGGATTAAGGAATAACCCCGATAATTTAGGGAAGGGTGGTCCATTATTCACGTTTGGTGTGTACCAGCTAGTATGGTGTGCCAATCAGTGGCTCAAAATGAGACTTGATGTCACATTTATTATCAAGCAAAATTTTTAATATGCATTAATCAGAACACTGGTAAGTGTCCATATTTGTTTTCTGGATGAATCTTTTGAAAGTAAGAAGGTGTGTGCTTTACCCTTGGTGTGGTGAGGCCCACTTCCCAGTCTCTTCACCACTAAGGTTCAGCTCTGTCAGGATTTCTAGGTAGAGGCCTCCAATGGCTGTCACATAGTACATGATTCAGAAACATAAAAGAAACTAGGAAGAAAAGAAGAAAGTGAGGAAGCTATTTCAGAGTGCCACTTTGTCCTCACCTTTACTTGCCAATGGCCCAGACTAAATTCTGGAGTCAGAATGATGGCCCAACCTTCACATCAATGTGACAATCTGCCACATTGTCCACCTTCAGCATCTCAAGCCCTATGTCCCTTATAAACCACTGTTTAACCCAAGGTAATGTGGGATAGCCTGAGATAGCTAGTTCTCTCCTGATCCTCAGGTTTGTTTGTATAGTCCAGCTCTGTTTTACCAGTTGGACTCTTTGCTCTGCAATCTGACCTCACTTTTGCATCTGTTCTCTTGAACTTGCTGTGCAGAAGCAGACTTCCTGCTTTTGCATGGAATACTTCTTTGCTGAAGCCCCTTCTTAGTGCACATGGCTCAGACTAGCTCTGTTAAGAACCTCTACTTTGAACCCTTGTCAATCCTGCGAATTAAATAGTATGGATCTCATTTTATAGGCAGGGAAACTGAGGCTCAGTTCTGTATACCCAGGAATTAGGTGATGCTTTCTGGCTTCTGACTTCTTCATCTAGTCATTCTGTTCCAGAGAGACAGCAACTTGTTTTGAGTCCCTGGAAGACTTTAGGAAGATTCTCCAGCCCTAAGTTTAAGTAATAAGGGCTACTTTCTCAGATGGCTCCTTAATACTCTATCAGCTGGACAATCCTTCCCTTCTCTCCTCTCCCTGGGTGATCTACAGGTGTCCTGGGCTTGGTCTTCCCATAGGCTAACATCCTGGCCCTGAATCTTTGCCCATTTCTAGGCCTTTCCATCCATCTTGGTCAGCCATTGTGTCTACCAGCTCTCTGATGTGAGAACTTACCTTAGATAAGATAATTGTGTTTTTTTTCCCTTGAATCCCCAATATCTGCTACTCATCTGAAGGACCACTTGATATTGTCTGATACTATAAAGGGCTAGTTCATCTTTCAGACTCTACCCTTGGCCCTGTAACTGCATTTATACTTTACCCTGTCCCCACCTGACATGTTCCTTACTAACAGACAAACTAACTTGCTTACAAGTCTGGAATCTGGATTTTCATCACTTTTGGGCTCTCAGTGGTATTGCCACATTCAACAGTAGAGCCATGACATAGGCCCAGACTGCCCTGGCCTCCGCTCTCTGGAGCAGAAATAAATTGTAATAGAGATAGGAGAAATTCAGCCTTTACCTCTAAATTTTGGAAGAAGAAAGCTGGGATCCCAGGGTCTGGCAAATGATTAATAGGTCTGGCATATTAGATTTGGCCCATCAGGGCAACATTAAATGTGATTTATGAGTCAGTTTTAATTGAGATTTTACTGCATTACTATTCCCTACACAGGACAGACCTAGACCCATGCTTGTAAGTGCCCTAGGAGTCATGTAATGGGAGGTGGGCAAACATAGTCCTTTCAAGGGAGATATCTGCTTTCCCTCAATATGGGACCAGAGGTGACTTCTTCCCTTCCCTGTCCTGTACCCTCTATGATGCCACCATCAAGTGTCAACCTTGCAAGGGCAAGAAAGGCAGAGCAATTCATCTTCAACTCCTTTGTTTCCTCCAATGCCTTCAAATTCAAGTTCAAATGACATATTGACCTGGTCTGCCAAAACAATGAATTCAGTGAAGTGTGGATGTGCGTGACTTCATGGGGAATTTCCGTTCTGATAGAGCACAGAAGAACTAAGCAACACTTTGAGGAACAACATTCCTGAGCGGTGGGGTTTTAGCCCACTGGAGACAGAGACAGAACTATGCGTTTTCAGAGGTGTTAGGTGAAGCCCCTTTGAACCATGAAACTGGCATTGCAGCTGACAGGCTGGGTACTAGTGACAGTCACACTGCTATCTGAGGGGACGGTAGTGCAAAGCAGAGACAAATAAAAGAAATCCGTGGGAATTTTCTCTCTGCCACCATGGCTGCTCTCTGACCTCTAAGTGGGACAATTAGGCTTAAACAGCACTTACTGAATTTGGAACTGCACTGGGCAAAGGAAATTACTTGTTAATATATAAAACCCCACATTTTCTATAATGTGAATACCAGTGAAAAATGGATTCGTGCCTGCCTCATAGAGAGAAGCTTGCCTTTAAAGTACTAGCGTAAATGCATCCTTAGGGAGAGCGGGAATGGCAAATTAGATAGAAGTTTGCAATGAGATATGGAAGTGGAGGCAGTCTGGGCTCAGCTTTGTGCTTGCACACACGCAGAGCTCAGGTAGTTTGTGTGGTTCTGGAAGGACCAGAGAGGCACAGGTTGTTCTGATTTGGGTGCATATGGGACATCTTCTCGCTCAGGATCTTCTGGAGGTGTGCAAGTGAGGGAAACAGGTAGTGTGTTGTGAGAGACTGGCATAAGCCGGAAGTGTAGATGTGGCTTTGAACTTCTATTCCCTCTTCAGGCAATTCACAATGTATAAGCTTTAATTTCCTCTGTTGTATATGAATAGAGACAAGAATACCTGTCCCATGGAGTTCTTTTGAGACTTAATACAGATAAAGCACTTGGTGTATGCTCATATTAAATGCTTTATTTTACCTTTACATGCTCTTTCAAGAAGATATGCCTATTTAGTAGATTAAAAAGTTCCTATTTTTTGCAACTGCCTTCTGACCACAGGAGGGCAAGGATATGATGGTAGATATTATGGTAGCAACAACAGCATTCAGGAGACACTGTGGAAACACGGAAATGGAATCATCTACTCTGAGACAAAGGAAGAACCCGAGAAGGCTGCTGAGAGAAGGAGCAAACAGTGTTTAGGCAGAAGTTCATGCAGGAGTAGCCCAGGCAGGGGCGCTCTAGGAAGTGCTCTGCCTACACAAAGTCATGGTGTTGAGAGTCAGAAGGAATTGCATACAGATGTGCTGCAAGAGCTTCTGTGTGGCTGGAGGAGGAAGTGGAGTCCTGGAAAAGGAGAGGACAGCTTGGTCGGCAGCCATCAAGGAGAGTCTATGCAAGGGATTGTAGGATGCTCTGAGTAGTGAAAGAGACTCTTGGGAGGGTTTCAGCCGCAAAAGTAGCCATGACACTGGCAGGATGTGTCGGTCAGCCTTGGGGAGACTGGTGGCCCTGTGACCAGGTCTAGAGAGAGATGACGGAAGAATACTGCCTTGGCGATTGGATGGAGTGGAGTGCAGAGAGTCTGCAAACATTTGGAAAGGAAAGTGAGCAGGACATAGGCCTGAGGAGGAAGTCATAGTGACTTTTAATTTGGGAATTGCCTGCCAACTGCAATAGAGATTTCCAGAAGAGGACCTCAGAAGGAAGATGCTGAGCTTAGCTGAGGGCTTATGGAGTCTGATAACCTACAAAGCTGCTAGCTGGACATGCTCAATGAGTGTGGGACCATCCAGTGCTGAGCTGGATAAATGCAATTGATTCTTTGTGGGTGACCTCAGAGCTTCAGACCGAATGAGACACAGTCTCTGTCCTTAAGAAGACCACTGCCTTGCTGGGAGGCAGACATCTGAATCAAAATGGGAGGCTTCATGTGCTCAAGAACCCAGCTCAAAGGGACACTAATGGGGTGAGTTTGGGTCAGCAAAGGGCCATAGCATATGAGGGTTTTGAATTGGATCCCCACAAAGTGAGTAGAAATTCATCAAGCAGTGAACCAATGGATGGGAAGATACACAAAGCCTTGCAGGATTTCTATTATGGACATAGGGTTTGTGCAGCCTTTTGTGGCTGGACTAGGATTATTGCTTTATAATAGAGTTAGGGGACATATATGATGGCAGAATGAATGTGGTCCCAAATTAAATTGTAAGAGTACTTGGAGGGCAGCTGAAGGAGTTCTGGCATGGTTGCAGAGGGAACAGAATCTGTCTAATGGTCTTACAAATAAAAGGCTTAGGTCCATGAATGGAGACATATTTGTTTGGGATCAGTGTAGAGTAGACTGAAGTTAAGGCACTTCTGGGCTAAAAGCATAGAGACCAGCCTAGAGACTACCGTGGTGATCCAAACAAAAGGTGCTGCATGACGCTATCAGCTGCTGCACAGAGAAAGACTAAAGACTAAAGAAAGCATGCACTGACCAGTGATGGACGGGCAGAGCCCAGAGGAAGCAGAACTGACTGGGAGATTTCCAACAAAGACAGCAGTGTGATCCCTTTGAAAGAGAATCATGAGAAGTAATACGTTTGGAGAGGCAGGAATACAGAAGGTGAGTCTGATGTAGGATGTGCTGCATCCATGGAGAAATCTAATGAATAAGCATCCAGCCTGTGGATGACCTGGAACTGGGGAAAAAAAAGCTCAGACCTGGAACTGGGACCTGTAAGGTAGCCACGTAAATGTGTAGCTCAGTTCCTGGGAATGGACTAGGTCATTAAGCGAATATACAGAGTGAGAAAGGAATAAGGCAGAAGATGAAGCAGGGCTGAAGCCATCAGCACACAAAGGGCCAGCAGAGGAAGACAGAGGAGAGCCAGAGTGGTGGAGAGGTCAAAAAAGAATACACACAAAGCAACTTCATAGAAGTCAGCAGAAAAAGATGTGCCTTCACTGGATGCCCCTGGAATGCTCAGCCTTCCTTCCAACACAGGATGAGTCTGAGCTTTGTGATAGGTCATTGACCTGTTTCTCCATTAGCTGCTGCATCCTGACAGTTGGTGACCATTGCTTCTGTGGCCTGAAAATGTACAGGGCTGGGAACAAGCTGAGATCTTAGTGATTCTGGTTGGTCATTGAATGGGAGCTCGGGCCCATCAAATGCAGCCATGTGAAGCAATGAGTGACTGATTGGATATATGGGGACTATTTGCAGTCTCAACATGGTGGGGGGGATAACAGGACTGCCCCAGGGTAGACTTATGCTGTCAGGGAAAGAAGGCTGATCCCCTTTGGATCAGACAGCAAAGAGAGAAAGGCAATAGTTACTCCACAGTTAGTAACTCAGAACAACTGTCTCACAAGTCTCGGGATCGGTTAGTGGATTGTCCTGAGTAAAGGACCCATTTATGTCCTTCCTGCCAATCTTTATATTGTAAAAATTTTGGGGCCTTGACAGATTTGGTGGGTGTTTCAGTTTGTGCTTGTTGTTTATTTATAGTTTGTGTTATGTCTTGATTTGCAATTATAGTTGGCACTTGTAGTCAGGGAGGAGGGGTACCTTCAAGGAAGCAGGCAGGAAGTGCTCTGAGGTCCACTCTCAGCCTGGTTTCTAACACTTCCCAGCACAGGTTTAGCTGGTGATGAACTGGGGAGGGTGGTAGACAAAAGGATTCAGAGTAGAAGTAGAGAATATAGCAGCGATGGAAAAAGGCGAATGTTTTAAAATAAGCAGCGGTCCTGGACAGACACTGTTTGAACAGGATTACCTCTTAGCACTTAAACCATATTCACTCCTCTTGAGTTATTATATTGCAGCAGGCAGGAATCCTAGCAAGGGTTGTCTGATGGACTGTCAGAAGATAAGCCACAGCTCCATCTCAAGCTGTACAAACCCCAGGAATGCAGCCTTTTTCATCCAGCCTTTTTCCCCAGCTGCCAAGTACATTGGCCTCTTTCAATACAATTTCTGATTTCTTGGCCACATAGAAACAAAAAAGTGTACACACACACACACACACACACACACA
>JAQHUG010000035.1:458830-582825 GCA_028555095.1 Dicrostonyx torquatus
AGAGAGAGAGAGAGAGAGAGAGAGAGAGAGAGAGAGAGAGAGAGAGAGAGAGAGAGAGAGAGACTCATACCTAACCAGCAAACCTCCTGAGTGACCCTTGGCCATCATTCTGAATCAGTGCTTGTTCCTTTAATGGGAATAATGCTGTTTAGAGATGAGCTGTTGCTAAGATATGGAAGAACACACCTCTCTCCTGGGGAATGGAAGCTCCAGGTGGGACAAAGTAAGAGTACACCAACAGCCAGCAGAGACCTCCTGGTGATGGAGGAAGGAGAGCGTAGCCTGTAGAGTATTGGACAAAGGTGTAAAAAGCTATGGCAAAGGTCTTTGGTTCACTCCTACCCCTTGCATGATTCTACCACCAAGCCTACTGGGTAGCCATAGTGATGTTGGAGGCATAAGGCTGAGGGGGTTTGCTTTGATTTTGCTTCCCTTTTATGTGTGAGCAGCTAACAGATTGAGAAACTGTGCTCTTTAATGTACAGTCTACCTGGAAAGATCAATGCTTAACATGCATTTCTGTCTAATATTCACTTTGGCAGGTCTTTGTAATAAAAATGCTGGTTTTAATGAAGTGTATTAAAATGAGGAGATTCATGGCCAGCCTGTATGCTTTTTATCACTTTTGCCTCCCCTTGAGCTGTCGCAGTACAAACCAGCCTGTGGAAGTAAGAGAGAAGTATGTCATTTTTAGGAATCATAAACAAAAAAAGCTCCCTATTTTTGAAAAGATCGGTGTTACTAATGGACATGTTTCACTTTCAATGCTTGTACAATTATGAGGGCCTTTCAGAGATGTGTCTTGGGGGGCAGTCACACTGTGAGTCAAATGGGTGCAAACAAAGGGGAGATACATCTGTTAAAGACGAATTCAAACTCCTTTCAAATTTATGTGAGAGTCCTCACCCGGAGGACCCCGGGATGTAGCCTTCTTTGCATACAAAGGCCAGAAAGAAGTGAGTAACTTAAGAAGGGGTGAGCACTAATATGGTGTGACTCATGTCCTTATGAGAGGAAAACATTGGAGCACCCGAAGGTACCAGCATGCATATGCACAGAAGAAAGACATTCATCTGATCTGGCAACAAGATGGCGACCATGTGAAAACTGTAGAAACTGGCTGTCATAGAAACTAACCCTGGAGGCATCTTGAGCTTGATTTAATCCTTAAAGTTATAAGGAAATGAATTTCTGTTGTTTAAGCTACCAAGTCTGTAGTCATTCATTATGGCAAGAAATTGCCAAAAGATGCAAAGTTTGAGGTTGGAGAGAAGGATTCTGAGTTCATTCTTGGGGAGTTAGAATGATTTGATGGCATGGGAGGACAGTCTGGAGCTAGGCTTGTCCTGAGGTAAGGTTTGTAGAGAATGGGGTTGGTCACTAATTAAATTCTCTTTAAATGCCAAAAATGATGACCCTGGTAAGAAAGAGTGTGTGTTAAACAAGTCTGTGGGAGAGAACTGTGCTCACAACCGCAGGTCAGGTGTTGCATGGGAAGAGGGTCTTCGATGCTATGTGTTAAATGCATGAGTAGCTGGTAGGCGGCATAGCATAGTGGCTGGGAGCACAACTCTGCTGGGACCCTGGCTCTACTGTGGAACAACCACAGACTTCTCTGGGCTTAGGTTTCTCACTGTGCAGTTGGAGGAGATGCAGTACCTGCCCCATGGACCAATGCACGGGTTAATTAGTTATGTGAACAGAGCAAGATCTTCACAGTGACTCTGGGACAGAATCGAGAGTCCCCTCAAATGTTCCCAAATCCTACCTAGGATCAGAAAAAGAACCTACCTACCCACACAACTCAGTCTTCAGTGACTAGCAAACTTAAAGAGAATCTAAGACGTAATGAGGACTTTGAACTCATCTAAAGATTAAACCAGCAATACCTCTGGGGTAGTTAACCTCTATAGTCACATAATAAAATGATGTTTTGAGGAATTAGATACCTTTTTTGTTCTGGAAAGGGGATATCAAAGTCAAAGGTGTAAAGATATCTGCCATGGTAAAATAGACAGGAGGACAAAAACATACCCAAAGAAAGAATCCTGCAAATGTCCCATTAGCTCAGCCCAATGGCCACAATTCCTCAACACACTTATGCCTGCCGACCTGCTGTTTTGTCCTCACTGATTCCTTCTTGAGGCTCCGGAGACAGCGATCAGTAACCCCTGATGACTATAAACCGTCTCCAGCAGCCTGGAGCAGCATAAGGTGTGCATGACCACTGGATAGGGTGATCTCAGGAAAGCAATCACAATCTACAGAATGTTCTTTTAAAGTCCAGCACATAATACTGCCCAGAAGGCCAGGTAGATGATATGTGTCCAATACCTTTCTTCCTCCCAACACTCTTCAGACTTCTGGTTTCCTTTTGGGAAGAATTGCTATAGGCTGTAGGTTGCTCTACAATTTCTTCCCGCTCAGGGACCTCGAATGTTTGCCTCATATGACTGCCTTAGACGGATGCCTTCTCTTCCTTAGTCTCTGATGTCTGAAGCAGTTCAGTCTGTATTTTCTCCTCAACTCCTCAGACACCCCTCCCCGCCCAAGAAAACCCTCAGTAGTCTATACTCCACAATCCTTTCTGGACTTGCTGGGAAGTGGATTAATTTACTTGCCAATTGACTTTTGCAAATGCATTACTGGGCGATAACAGCTTTGTGTGCAACCTGTCTTCTATAAGGAACATTACATGACATATTCTATGTACCTGAAATGGGGGCCTTTTGGGGAACTTGAACTCTGGAACCTTAGAGTGGGGATGAGTGCAGCAAACTCACAACTTTAGTCATTGGAGACCCACAAAACAGCAGGCAGGTATCTAGGCCTAGGAATAAATTGTACCTTCTATAATAGAATTCCCCTAACTGAGTTTTAAGGAGAGGATAATGGGAAGGTAGAACTTCATAGCAAAGAAGAGCTGAAGGAATGGCTTTTAAATGTTTCTGTATTTTGGCAATCCAGTAGCAAAATATAAGTGAAAAAAAATAAAAACCTGCCAGGATAAACGAGATAATAATAACCACAGATCATTCTTAGTTTCTGGGAGGAAAAGCACTGTATAGATCTGAGGTGTTATTATTATGCATATAACATATATAGACACTGTATATTTATTCGTAGTGAAGCACACATATGTCATTCTTACTAATAACATTTCCTTTCCAAGCTTCTGTGTAAGAGGAGATATGCCATTTTCATATGTTCCACACATACTCGGAGGAACCTGCTCAGAATACTTCTGCTGATGAAATTTCCTGGGTTGTAACATTTATCTTTTTGAAGAGCTTGCTTTTCGTAGCCCCACGTGGAGCGCTGCGCTTCTACCTCTCATTATGATGCCATCTACATGCAGATTTTTTGTGTCAACTGTTTATCTCGAGCATTAGCCAGTTCCTTGTCATTTGTGTTGTTTGTAAAGAGCTGGACACACATCACATTTTGCCAGTGCGTGGGGGACGCAACTCCCTGCCATCTAATGAAAACAGACAAGTCCAGCACACTGGAAGTCACACAAACGGAAAACCCAGAAAGATGTTTTAGGGTTTGGGAATCAAATAAGGCCAGGAAGGGTTTAGACAGGGGATATGAAGACACAGGGAAGCATTTGGAAGAAAATCACCTGGGGAACAGACACACACCACACTCTTGTTGGTTCTTATCCAAGTACAGGGTTGGGGGCTGATTTTTACACGGTCCTGCCCCCTCCCTCTCAGACTTTCTCACTCTGCCGGTAAAGCCTTCCAGTCTCTTGATTGATCGTCCACAGTAATGGAGATAGGCCGTTTAAGTGTGGATCTTTTTGCAAAGCAAGTGTTTAATCTCCAGCTGGCCTCCTCTGCCACCCAGCATGCTTCTGGGTGGCTGGCTGTCTCTGCTGGCACTTGTTGGGTGTTCAAGGAATGCAAATTTGCTTCAGTATTACCGATAGCAAAACAGCATAATAGAAGGATTAGAGGTGCGGCAGGGAGAAGGGCATGCATTTCCTCCTCAAACTAAAAATAAACCTTTGGGAGTTATGTGTGATGGCTCCCCTGGATTTTGCGCATCCCTGGCACTTCTCTGTAGGGTGGGTAATTGGATTCTCCCGATTTAATTTATATACACAGGCCCACACAGATTTTAGGTGAGAAAACTTGCACTCCAACTTTCAATACGTGTGCACATATTGTCCAGATGGAGCCATGTTAAAAAGAAAGAGAAAAAGAGGAATGGGGGCGGGGGAGTGGGGAAGAGCCTGATGCAGGTGGACAAATTCAGCAGAAAAGCAGTGTGCAACCAATAGAAACAGCATCCTATCCAAACACCAACGTGTGATCTCGCCTTGGGCAAATCACTGAAGTTCTCTGTGCTTCAGTTTTATGTGCTTTCCCCCTCAGACCTTAGCAGAAGGGTACAGCAGATCCTTCCTAAATGGGTTCCTCCCAGCCCCAAAATAGTATTCCCAAGGAGAACCTGAGTGATGTCGCCTCTACCCAGATGCTCAGGGTGCACCCTGCTTGCTCTCTTGTAGTTAGAGTGAACCTCAGCTTCTGCTCCTCCCTAGGGATTTTGAGTCCTAGTCACTTGTTATCCAGATGTGTTTCTTAAACTCTGTGATCACCGTGAGCTCTTAACTGCACATGGGCCTCCTGGGAGACAGAGTTCTTCAGGGCTCAGACCTCCCACTGCCCCTGTGACCCTTGGTTCCCAGCTCAGACAGTAGCTCCGCTCAAGAACTAGTTCATAGTGTTTGGTTCCCCTTAAGAACAAGTGTTTTTCCCCTCAAGAGGAGCAGGTTTCTCAGGACCTCATGCTGTCTTTCTGTCTGCATGGCAGTACTGAAGTGGGGCCTGGTGGGATGTGCTTTAACCAGGGGACACCACCTTAGAAGAAACTGCAGTCATTTCCGGAAGGCTGGCCTCTATGCTTGACTAGCATACACGGCTAAAGATTCCTTTTCTACTTCTCTAGCATGGTATAACACATCTGAGGGGCCCCTCAGTGAATACTAGCATTATGCCCCCCCTTTTTCCTTTCCAGCCATCAGAATCAGAAGCCAAATCAACTTTTTGTTTATAAAGTTTCAGGTTTCGGTATTTTGGTAGAGCAACACAAAGCAGATTGAGACATTTTCTGATTTTCTGATCTGCTTTGTAACTAGAAGGTTCTTTTGAAAGCCTCCCAGCTGCTGCGAATAGATGCATCTTCCAGCTACTTTGAAGCCAAATTGTAAGACATGCTAATTTTGGAAGCTGCATAATTGTTGATAAACATCCCTCAACCTCAACGGATGGGATTCTGGTGAGATTCTAGATACTGTGTTGTTCTTAGCTTCAGATTCATTAGAAGAAGGCAGCCCGGTGGTGATAGCAGCCGGGAGAGCTTGTGCAGGAAGAGCAGGAAGGTTTGGACACTGGGACTCAGCTGCTCATGTGCACTGGAGTCCCCGTAAGGCCTTTCCTCAGCTCCCTCACAGTGGCCTCAGAACTGACAGTGACCTGTGCTCCTCCCACCTGTGTCTGGACCAGTCTTCAGCTCATTCTACCATTGTTTGGACAGGAGTTCAAGTGCCCTCAAGGCTGTGTCAATGAATGAAATTGAGACACCAGAGGCAGCAACTGACCCAGAAAACACAGTGATTGGAGGGGGGGCATGGGCTGGACACAGTACTTAATATGGGAGCTGGATGGCCTAAATGGCCCCCATTGCCCTACCTCTAGGTCACCGTGTTAGACTGATATTCACCCAACACTCACACTATGCCTACCCCCATGCTGAGTGCTGAACATGACATCATAGAACCAGATGATTTCAGAGAGGAGTGTGGAGAGGTCATGATGCTCTCCAGAGGAGTTCACAATCATCCACCGATTGATGAAGAACTAGATAAGAAGAGCCTGCAGGCTCCCAGTAATGATGAGAGATGGAAAGGCGAATTACCCCTCCTGATCAGTAGTTATTGCGTATGTATCAATTGCTGTATCACCTAAAATGGGCAGTGATTATCTGTTAATTAAAAATAAAACTGAACTAAATTTTAGAAAGTGCTGATAAGTGACTCTGAACCCAGAGCTCATCCCTAAAGCACGGTCACACTGTCTTCTTCCTGATGCCCCTCTTTTCTCCTGTCCAGTGTCCCATTTCTTTGAGTCCCACTGGACTGCTTTATGCTCTGGCATACACACAAGAATCCCTTAGACTCTTTGTATTAGTTCATTCCTACTAGTTCATTAGTTCAAACTCACTCGGTTCTGTATTCGTTGACCACGAGGGTGCTTCTTTCTGGTATAACAAGTCAATCTCTGCTGTAGCATTACTGACTGCTAAGGGATATTCTTTCTTAAGCTGAAACTCATCTGTGCTGTCCCTGGGGACTTCCTTAACTACAAGGAGAAAGGGATTTCTTCTGTCTTGACCATTGAGAAAGAAATATGGGATTAGGAGAGGAGGAGTGAGGGATTTCTTCTTGCCTCCTTTTAATCATAATGCATCTGATTTTTATAGTGTATGTTCTGAAATCCTTGCTAAAATATTGGCTGGATAAATCAGTTCCTGAAAAAAAAAAAAATCTGTATTTAAGAATGTGGCAATACTGGTTCTGAACAGTAGGCGCCGCTGTTCTCATTTCCCCATACCTGTGGTGGGCTAATCAAGGAAGGAACCCTGGACCTTGGGAAATCCTGCTAGAGAAAAGGATAAACATCAGAGATGAACATCTCTCCCTCATTAACTCTCTTCAGAGAGCTTTGCAGGCACAGCTGAGCAATTGCTCTCTGTGGCTTGGAGAGAAGGTTGAAGGGTTTCCTCAGGCCTTAGATGACCAGCATAGTATAGAGAACACGCACAGCAAATGAGACACAATTCAATGTGTCCATTAGGCAAGAGCTGGTCAAATTTTCTACTAATGGGTGGCTCCAAGGGAGAGGTTGGTGGCAGGCTTGGATGGAGAGTGATTATTGGCTATGTGTTCTTTGGCACATGTTTCAGATGGGAGCACAGCTCACTGACAGCATTCTAAGCCACCTTGGAGTTTCAAATCTTTTCTTTGGTGGGTCCGGCAGGAATCTGTGAGCCTAGGTTAATTCAAAACACTTACTAGGAAGAAGCACACTCTTCCATCTTAAAAGTACTGCCCTTGTATTCCTGTTCGGAATGGGGCTAAGTCTGTCTCCTGTGGCATCTCTTTTGTATCAGAGCCAATTGACCTGCCTGGCATTGTCTGCCTTTCAAACTGGCTCCTCTCCAGGGTCTCCTGGTGTGCAGGAAAGAGCCAACATCAAACATGGCGGTTTCAGCATCATACACCAACACTGAGGGACTTGTTGGTCCTTATACAAGTTGTGAGCTTTTTAGGGGAAACAACTGTCTTTCTTTTTGTCCACCAGTGAGGTCCAGCGCCTGGTAGAAGAACAGATATCAACACATCTGATTAATGAAAGATTTCATGAATAAAGTGCAATGGGGTGTCCACTGATGATCTAAATGAGCTTCTAAGATGAACAAGGTAGAGCTGGCCTCACACCCAATGTCATGCTACCTGTGACACCCAGATGGGGGAAAGCTGTGGGGGTGGGAACAGCTTTCCTTACACTACCTCCGTGGCCTTGGCTCTGAAGGCTGGAAGCAACGAAACCTCCATTCCTGCTGAGTATAACAAACCACACTTAGTTTTATTCCTGTTTGTTTTTGGCTCATGAATGCACAACAGGGGACCCTTAATGGCCATCCAACTTGTGCCTTATTAAATTTAAAAAGATAAAATGAATTGCACGAACCATAAGTTTATATGCTGCTGTAGGCTAATGAGGAAAACGCTGATTAAAGTTTACTCAGCAAAGAATAGCAGCACTGTACCCAGAGCCTGTGAAAATAAGAGCATGCTGAGAAGATACAGTAAGAAGGGGAGTGTCTAGGACCATGCTTCACACTTATTAGCTCAAAGTATGAATGAATGAACTAGCTAAGAACAAGGCAATAAAGGGAGGGCTTAGGATCCCTCTGCTCCCTTCATAATTGATTATAGAGCCAAGCTCAATGAATGTTCTCTAAGTTTTGATAAATTACAGGGCTAGCGCCAAGGCTGCAGACAGCCGGCCTCTCTCTATTGGCTGGGTACTTGCACTAAGGCACAAGAGGTGCAGGCGACTAAGCCCTATGGAGACTTTCCATGCCGGATTCTCTGGAGGAAATCTTCTGTTCTGTTGTACAGATCCCAGTTTGCTCTCCCAAGTGAGCAGAGAAAGAGGATGAATGCTCTGAGCTGAGTTAAGGATTGCCAGCTCCTCGACTCACTGGGGGCTCATTTCACTGCGCCTGAGCATTTAGTAAACACTTTGTACAGGGGGGGAAGCTGTGTGCACTAACGGCCCGCAGAGGCCTTGCGGGACACCAAAGAAGGCAGACAATTGGTGAAGCAATAGCTGTGCTGACTGTTGCCAGAGAGGAACACTCAATCTGCACAGGCTCAGGTGAGAGGTTCCTAGGAAAAAGATTTTTAGAAGTTAAAAGCGGGAAGGTGGGCCTGGGCTCAGGCTTGGGATGAGCTCAAAGCATATGTCAAGGGTTCTGAGAGTGTGGTGAGGCAGGGACAGGGGAGTGTCTCTGGAACGGGAGGTTCACTTGTAATGGAACAGAGGCCCATTCACAGGCCTGCACATCCATGTGGCTACCACACAGCAGGGAGAGCAGGTGATGAGTAAATACCATGGATCAAAGGGAGAAGGGTGTGGGCTGGCATTTAGAGTTCACCTGGTAGGGCTTTGTGACTGATGGAAAAGGCAGATGTTATTTGGGTTTGATCCTCTGTACCAAGATGAACAATGTCTGAATGGTGGAGTTTGAAATTTGAAAAAGCTAAGGGTCAAGGCATCTAGACACGGCAGGCTGGCCTTTGTCACTCACTGAACTCTGAAGCTATGGGCTCCTAGCCCTGTCTTTGGGCTGGCTAGTGCACCCCACCTACCACTGTTGTTGTCTACAATAAACACACATGGCTGCCAGGAATTCTCCTGCAGGTTCCTCAGTTTCCTGCCCATCTCAACTCTCTTCCTGTGGGACTTATTCCCACATGCCTGGGAGTTCCCAGAAGGCAGTAGCCATGCTCATCTTGTCCAAATGCACATGAAAGATGACCAACAAATAACATATTATTATTATTGGATTTTCAAGACAGGGTTTCTCTGCGGCTTTAGAACCTGTCCTGGAACTAGCTCTTGTAGACCAGGCTGGTCTCGAACTCACAAAGATCCACCTGCCTCTGCCTCCTGAGTGCTGGGATTAAAGGTGTGTGCCTCCACTGCCCGGCCAAATAAAATATTATTCAAATGAATGAATGGGTGGACAGCTGTGTGGAGTCTCTTCCTGTCCTAAGGCTTTGTTTACCTATTGGTCAAATGAAAACACCATCAGTGCTTCCCTTTCTAGTCAGGAAACTCTCCATACCAACTGCCTAAAACCTACACTCATCCTCCATCATGCCCCTGTGCCCTTTCTACCTACTTCCTTCTCTTCTGTTTCACCCTCTCTCTGTTTCTAATTGCACAGAGTCTTTCCTACTATTATGTTATTATAACTCTTCTCTTCCCCTTCGGCTTTCTAGCTGATGATTTCCCTTCCCTGACTGTCCGCTCCCTTTCCTGTTTTGGTTTTACCTCCCCTTGGCCTGTGTCCTCCTTCTTGCCTGTCCTAGCACGTGCTCTCTCCCTCTCCTCTCGAGCCCTCACGCTTCCAGGTTTTCCTTCCCTTACTCAACTGCTTCTGTCTTAATGGTGTTTCCACTAACCTCATTTCCTGCTTGGCCTTTTGCTCCAGGCACTTGGTTCTAACTGACCTCCAGACTCTGTTCTCCATTCACCCAAGGACAGAACAAATTGGCGATGATAATGGCATTGGTGCTATTTCAGCAGATAAAGGCATGGGGATGTAGAGGATGTCTTTGAAGAGGATGGCAGGTCAGCAGGAAGGAAGGAGGGGCACCACTTCGTTCATCAGGGAGAAGTCTCTGCTCTGTGATGAAGCTTCAGAGGGTTTGTGAGCATATGACGAGCATCTGCGACTGCTCCTTCCAGAAAAATAATATATCAGAAGGCAGAAAAATAATTATGTTTCCCTCAATGATCCCAGCAAAGATGTTTGCTCTCCTAAAGGACCTCAAGGCACTCATAAAACTAGGAAAACGAAGTTAAGTGCTTTTTATTAAACCATTAAGAGATTTTATTCAGCTAAGACAAATGTCTTCACTGAAGGATACAGAGTTTGATAGTATAGAAAATACCCAGATGAAAACTTGTCTGAATAAATTAGATGGATGCATTTGGTATTCAGGGCTCCAAGTGTCTGATTTCCTCCTTTAGTCTCAACCTGCTAACCAGAGAATATTCTCCAGAGGTGGCCTCACTGACTTGGAGCCTGGTGGATGCAGGTGGGAGAGGTCTGGACAACACTGGAAGTTACTCCAATTATAAATGACTTTGAGCCCAAGATCTACATAGTTTCGTTCTTGGAGAGCTCCAGTCTTCCAGATCCACCTAACCTCATTTATTACAGGGGCTGAGAATCAGGCCAAGGAGGACCCAGAGCACTGGAAAGGAGGAAGGCTTGGGGAGTTCATCAGAACAGGAGACCTCATGCCCATGACAGGACCTGCAAGCCTCTGTATTGCCGCAAGACCCCACACACCTGCTGGATCCATTTCAACCTCCCCTCCCATCACTGTGTTTCCAAGATGGAAGAGAAACTGGTTATAAGAATCATGTGTGCCCAGGGATTTAGTACAATAATGTTTATTTATAAGGAATAAAATTGAGCCGGGCAGGCACTGTGAGCTTGCAGCAGCTCAGACTTACTAATAGTAATAGCTAACATTTACCATGTGTTGGGCACTGTGCCAAGCATTTTACATATAATTTTTTATTTGGCCTTCACAAAAGTTGTATGAGGGACATACTATCATGGCTATCCCTTTGATGGAACCCAGATTTAGTGAGATGATTTAACCAATTAAAAACCACTATGAAGAAGCACTCTAATGGCCTTTCAGGCATCTCTCCCTTAGGGCACTGCCTGCTTTCTTCTGCCTAGGAACTTTCTTTTCAATTTCTCTCCAACATTGGGTTTTGTTGTTGTTTTGGTGTGGTGTGTTGTGTTGTGGTGTGTGTGTGTGTGTGTGTGTGTGTGTGTGTGTGTGAGAGAGAGAGAGAGAGAGAGAGAGAGAGTTTTCTCCTTAAGATAGACTTGTACTGGGGGTGGGGGGTTAACAGCAAGATAAGGCTAAACTTCTAATAGCAAGCTCAGACTGCAGCCATAACAGGCACAAGTTGGAAACTGGTGGCAGCCATACTTAACTGTCACATGAACTGAAAGATGAGGACCTTACTCTCCGGTGACAGAGTTGAGAAGGAGTCACAGCTCAGGCTGCTCTGATGGCCTTAAGGTCCTGTTTGCTGCAGAAGCCCTGTTTCTTCGCTTAAATGGTTTATAATTACACATGTTTTTATTTATTTATTTATTTATTTATTTGTTTGTTTGTTTGTTTGTGTGTGTGTGTGTGCACGCACATACTTGTGCTCTGGGGTGTGTATGTATGTATGTATGTATGTATGTCAGAGACCAACATTTTTGGGAGTCAGTTCTCCCACAGTTCTACCATGTGGGTCCCAGGGATTGAACTCAGGGTTGTTGGCAGGCATCTTTGTCCACTGAGCCCTCTTTCTAGCCCCAGAGGCCTAATTTATTATTCTAGGTTACACTAGACATCCAGGGAACTTCTAAGAAAGACTCCTCTCAGCTTCTGCTACCTCTGGGCCTTTTAAGAAAGTGACATAGTCCAGGGAATACACACATGGATTTTGCAGTCTGACCACCTAATCTTAGCCCAAACCCCAGTAGCTCATGGAGTGTGATATTAAGAAAGTTGCTCATTCTCCCATGCCTCAACTCTTTCTGGAAAATGGGGACAAAAAATTTACTTCCTGCCAAAAGTTTTGTGGGAGTGGTGCTCTAGTAAAGCGCATAGCATTGTGCTTACCCGTGATAAGCTTCCAATGGAAAAACGAGCTTTCTTTCCTTTTTAAATATCATTTTAAATTGTTAATTTTTATTTTTCCTGGTAATAAATAGAATCAGAATCACAGGATTTAGTTTACAGTTCTCTGATGGCACCCAGAACTTGGAATTTATCTTTCACATGTCTGGAAACTTCTACCCTAGAAAGGGATGAAGGGCTGTGCAAGAGAGTGTCTAGATGGCTGAGAGTGCCCGCATGAGCCCCGGCGGAAGAGCACCAAGCCGTTTCCTGGCAGGCTTTGGATAATTCACAAAATAAGAGCTAATGGCATCATCAGGAGACTTCAGTGAGCAGACTGCCATTCTCTGCAAACTGTGAGGTGAGGTGCAAGAAAGCAGAGAGGCAGATTGATTTTTAAAAGGCTGAACTTCCAGTCTGCTGCAAGGAGCAGCTAGCAAATGAGAGATCTATAAACCCCGGAACATGTAGTGCGTCACTGGGAACGGTGCTTGGAGATAGATTAGGCATCAAGAATGAGTACTTTGTAGAACAAAGATGTTTTTATATGATGTCAGGATCTAGAAACCCCTAGGACTATTTTTTTTATGGCAAAGTTAGATGGGAAAGGAAGGTGGAGGATGAAATTAAATTTCTTAAAAGGATCGCCACCAAGGATTAAACACTGGTTGGAAGAGGGGCTAGGAAGCAGATATGATTTGGGAGTGCAGTGAGGGGCAATGGAGGGGAATAGATTCAATACAACCATGCCCAGTTTCTCTGCTGGGCTGGGAAATTGATTTAAGGAGAGCTGGACAGGGGATTCTCTGAGGCCCTGCAGTCCTGGCTGGTAAGTTGTGCCGAGTTGCAATTGGGCCCAGCTTCTACTACTCTCCAGAAATCTCTCTCTCAGAAAGTCATGTAGGTCAGAGCCCGGATTATGGATCCTCAGCTATCCCCAGTGTTCTAGCACAGCCTGGTGCCCATATCACTCCAAGAAAAGCATTAGGGTGACATCCCAAGACTCTGTCTGCCACTCTGAAAAGCTGGTGACTCAAATGAGGGATAGAAAATGAGAAGAGATAGTTGTTGGCAGTTCCTAGAAGGTAGATGGGGCAAATACTGTAGGGTGGGTGATTGCTGTAGTTTGGGTCTGAAATCACCCCCTCTAGAGTCTACAAACTAACAAAGTTCCCACCTTTAGAGGGTGGTGGTGGAGGGGGGAGGCTGGTTGAAGAATGTTAGCTCATTAAGGGATAACTGTGAAGGGGAAGTTATGAATCCAGGTACTTCTTTTCTCTCTCTCTTTCCTGGTTGCCACAGACTGGGCAGCTTCCTCTGTCACATGTTTATGCCATGATGTACTACTCTCTTGTCAAAAAGCTCAAAGATCAAGCAACCATAGGCTGAAACCTTTAAAACTATGAAATACAGTAAACCATTTCCCTCCCAGTTACTTAATCATCTCAGGTATTTGTCAAAGTACTAAAAAGCTAACTAATACAATGAGAAAGAATAGTCACGAGTATATTTAGAAAAGGCCCAAGATAAGAAGAATATGAAAAAAGGAATAGAAATTTTTGCATAAAGGTATGCTTATGTTTATAGGATTGGGGCCTGCCGGCAAATCAAGTGTCTGTCAAGGAGTAAGTCATGGTGAATTTATCCTAAAACTTAGAGCTGGGAGTCACTTGCTGGTAAGTTTAGAATGTTAAACACTCGTTTAATGCCATGAAGATAGAAAAAGGTGATCTTATCCCTGCCAGCTAAGTGGACACATTACGCTACACCTGAAAAATTTAACAGTGGAAGAGCAGAACCCAGAACCATTGGAATTTCTGCTCTTGCCTTGTGCATGTCAGGTCTGCTTCTTGGTGAGCAATTCATGTGACCCCATGACTGTCACCTCTTGTAAAGAATAGCTCTTCTATTATCTAGATGGAGATGATGGGCCAGAACTGGAACCTCAGCTCAGGAAAAGCTGGCAGGGTCTGTAGTCACCTCCACAGATGGAGTAAAGAATTTGGTCATCCCAATTTGTGTGCAAATCCTGACTACTGGGTTAAGTTGCATTTAGTAAGGAAGGGCTAATATGGGTACAGAGATGATGTCATCCTGTGGAGATCAGGTAACTGCATCCTCTCTTTGTGATCTCATTGCCCTGCAAGACATGACTTCACTAAGGCACAAGATATTCGTATTTATCCCTTGATACTGAAAACACTGATGGGGAAGATGATGGCAGGATGGAGGCCTTTCATGGTTCATAATGTTGAGTTTTTAATAATACTTGCTACACAGGGTCTGGTATTTTCTAAGAATTCTATCTGTACTTGTGTTTCTCATAAGTTGAAATTCGTGTGTGTGTGTGAACTTCAACTAAAATAACTAGGCACTTCATTCCATAGTATATGCGTTTCTTATAAACATAATAAATTCAAATATTAATTTGCTGCTTCTTCCTTTCCCAGGATCCTGCCGGCATTTCACCTTTTGACTTCTTTACCTACTTGCCAGTGAGGAAGACCGAGCTATGATGATTTATTCATTTTCACACATGAGAAAATAGAGCCCCAAAGCAGCAAGGCAATCTCTTTCTCGGGATCACACCAGTTAGAGGGAGCATCTAGACCTCTGCATTTAAGTACTGCACTTCTTACCACAGCACAAGCATCTATGTAATTATGTCCAAATTCCAGGCCTAGTCTTTAAAGTAAAAACTTCTCATTGGTTGGTTACATGAATTATTAAAAGGTTCTGTAATGAAAAGCCACTCACTGAGGACTTAGAACCATTGGTGGGATTTAGATGAGGGACCCTAAGATCCAGGTCTCCTAGAAATCATTTACATAACCAATTTTGTTATCCCCATTAATATACATCAGATTTCATCTAATTTTTGAAGTTCAAAAAAAGAAGAAAAGGAAAAAAATACATTTTTCCAGTTTTTTTCTTCCTTCTGGAGGAATCCATATTTGCTAAATCTGTTGTTTTTAGATGCTGTGTTTCTACTCTTGTTTCCAGGAGTTGTCTGATGGTCAGATTGTATAGGTAGTTCTGCAGCTGGGTTGAAATTGCTCATACAGCTGTGAACATCTGGCATGCAGGTGTGTTTTCTGACAGGTTGATTTGTTTACCAATTGATCTCTCTGGGAATGAATACAGAACAGTTGCCCAGTATATGGCAGGAAGCTGTCCTTGATCTGGGTGTTAACTTATTCCTAACTTTTTCCCCCCCGACAAAATACTTTGGAAAAGATTATATAGGATATGCGCCTAAAATATAAATATTTAAAATAAAAATGAGTGGTCCCAAAGTTCCCTTCCTCAAAGGCAGGTGTGTAGCCAGCCAGGATTTGGTTTGCCAACTTGAGAGAGTTTGTACTGCTAGTACTGCAAAGTTGCATTCGTAAATATTTATGAATTAAATAACATGATGGCTTGGTAATGCTTACAAAAAAAAAACATAGCCAGGCATAGTGATGCAGGCATGCAATCCTACCACTCAGGAGGCTGAGGCAAAAGGATCATGAGTCTCAGGCCATCCTAGGTAGTAGAGCTAGACCCTGTCTCAATAAATGTCTTGTGTTAGTGAGCTGGGACCTACAGAATGAAGATGGGATGGGGAACATTCTGGACTGGAGATTTTTAGAGTGGAGTGATTGTTATACTAAATTCATTGAAAACTTTATGTATTCTTGAAAGTGTCCATAATAAAACACTAAAAACAAAATCTGCTCTTACATATGGACCCCCAGAAGTATGACTGAGACTTTAAGCCTTTTGATAATTTCAGGTACTGAGTGGTGGTTGAAGTGTGGGATGAACTCCAGCAGTAGGCAGAACAAGAGGTGGGTGGGTAATCCCCAGAGCAAGGGGAGGGGCCAGAGAGAGAAGGGATGTGACACATATTACCTTGTATATGCAAACCTCTCCTGCCTTTTCTTCTTGTACTGCAAAGTTGTATATCTTCCTCTCTCTTTCTAGTCTCCCCACAAAGTGTGAAGTTATTTGGAGACTAGAAGTATAATCAGAAAAGAGGTTTGTAGCTATCACAAAGCCACATTCTGCCAGAGAGCCAAAGAATGACCAGAGACAGAGAAAAAGGTGAAGGGACACAGAAGGGAGACAAAACAAATAGATAGAGACCCAGGCATCTCTAGAGGGGTTCATCTCCTGGGGCAGAGACTTAGCTGAGCCACTCACTTGTTACAGATAAGCCTGAGCCATAGGTGATGGGCATCTACCTTGGACTACTAAAAGACATCCTGCTGTCTCCCTGGCACTACTGTGAACAGCTGGCTCTGACCCATACCCATGAGGGAGGTCATCTACCTATCTTTTAATAGCCTTGATGAAAATAGTAATGGCTCCCTTTCCAGTCAGGGCAGCCCCTTCAAGATCCTTCCCAAATAGAAAGCATTCTAAACTAAGACTATGAATGATCTCTCCTAGCGCCTGTGGATGCCCAGGACGGGCTTCCCTTCATTCCTGCAACAGCTGCTACAGGTCCCAATAGAGCCAGAGCCTGGGCAACGAGGTGAGAACCTTAGCTGTTTTCCAGAGATTCCATATGGCAGCATGGCCACAAATAGCTGTGCCAACTTGAGCAAAACGCCCACTCCTTGGAGATGCTCCGTGAGCCTGAATCAAACACGCTCTGTTCTCTCCCTCCATCTGACACCAGCCACAGAGATCCCCTCAGCTCAGGAGTCACTACATCCCTTGTCTTAGGTGTCTTCTTCCAACGTGCTTTCCTTGGTCAGCTGACCCTCCTGCCTCTTTCTCTTGCCTTCTGGTTATGTGTTGTGTCCCCTTCCCAGCTGTCTGGTCTTACTCTCTTTCTGGCCACATCCATCCTCTCTTCTTTTCTCTTTTCTCTGGACCACCCCCTCTTCCCTCTACACAGCTGGGCTCTCAGGGGACACGGCATTTTGGGCTATAGTTCTATGGGCACAGGTGGCTCTGGCAGATGCAAGTTCTTTCCATTCATGTGGGTAAACAGTCAACATTATATTAAAATATTCATCACCAAGTTCTGCATCTGAATGTTAATCTGGGGAGGGAGCTGACTCATGGTCTCCACCACTGGCCCCTGGGCAGGACCTGACAGTGATGTTATAACTCTGCTGTGGCAGACTGGTCAGGAAAGGTCAGCCCTGAGAGGAAAGCATTGATTTTTGCATTTGCTTTGAGGGTGGGTGATACATGGTGGGGTTTTCTGGTCTGTTCGCCATGGAGGTCATGACTTTGGAGGAGTCACTGCACTGGTCGATGCCTGCCTAGTGGTCGAGGACAGACTGTAGATACCTGACACCAGGCTTCTGATGCCTGTTTATAACTTTCCTTTTTATATGTCTGCTTATGAGCTGAATGCTAAAAAGTCCCCTGGTTCCTCAAACCTGAACTAGTGATCCATTTGCTCTCCCACACTAAGATACACGCTCTGTTTGGACTGCTAAAACCCAAGCATCCTAGTAGAGCCTGGACAAAGCCTGAATGATACCAGAAAGCAAAATCTAAACTCTTTCCAAGGAGATTGTTGTAGGAAGGCTGAGCATGCTGTTCTCGAAGCCTAAAATATTTCAGCATTGGGAAACATGTGGGTTGCCTGTGAGGCTGCGTCTCTTCCTGATGATGAGTTCAAATCTCTTATACGAGGAGTTAAAAATAAGAGAAATGTGAAGATGTGGTACCCTGGAGAAACATCCTTGCTGGTCTTTAGTCTGCTATTAGCTCACATGCTGGCTTTGGCATATATGTGTGAGGCATGGCTATCCACCCTCACCTGCCCCTCTTCACTCCAGTAGTCATCTGGTCACCCCTCCAGTGTCTGCAAGGCAAAGGCACCTAGCCAGTCAAGGATGAAGAGTTCTCCTTCTTTACTCTCAAGACTTCATAGACCAGTGCAGAAGAGAGGCAGAAATATCATGCACCATATGAGTTTGTCAGTGCAAACGTCTCTGGGAACCCAAGGGAAGAAGGACAGCATCTCACAGAACACCCTAAGTTGAAAGAATTTTAGGCTCCTTAAAAGCAGAGAGTCCTGTTACAATCATCTCACTGCTGCACAGTGCCTGGCTCCTGGCAGGGGCTCATTGGATGCTTACTGAATGAAAGAACGGAAGTATCCTTAGGACATAAGTGATAGATGGCCCTTGCTGTCCAGGTGCTGAGACTTGCAGAGGGAACAAAACATCAATGACTGCACAAATCAGGGCAATCTGCAACAATCACTTCCTCTTTGAGGTTTCCCGAACTTCCATGTCCTCCCACTCTGTCCCATATGGGATATCCAAGCAACCGTATGATCTTTTCTGAGCATCTGCTCATTGTCTGCTTCTCTGTCTGGATGATACAAGAGCTCACTGGCAATAGTCTACCAGCAGACACCTCTTATCACATCTTCCATGAGCATTAGAGGGGTGGCTAACTGGACTCACAACTGGACTCACGTATGGAGACAGTGTAGGAATACGTCATAGCATCATGGGTGATGTGGTGAGCTGGGACCTACATCAGGTATTTTGCACAGATAGCCACATCAATCCTCACACTCACAAACTGTGTCAATCTTTTTTTTTAACTCATTCAGGGAGAGGGACAGAATTTAGAAGTCTTGCTTCATATCTAAATAATATATCATGTCACTTCCCCACATCCTGCCTCTGTGCTACACGGAGGCAGTGGAGTATATTTCGAGAGAGGGGCTTAAAACATACTGCTGGCTGGTGTTAACATCCTAGCCTCTTCAAGGCATTTTAGAATTGATGCTGGCAATCTGCGTTGTTTTTCTATATAGAGAGGTTCATGTTCTTATGTTTTCCTGGTATTAAAATAGAAAGGCTCATCGCTCTTATTTTCTAAGTGCAGACTCTCAAAAATGGTAGCTGTGTGCCTGCTATTTCAGTAGCACAGCATCCATGCTGGGGAGGGCTGTGGGAGCCAGACTCATCTCGCTTGCTAAATACCTTTCATCAGGTATTCCCGCCCTCCTTGTGGCTTCGCCCTGCCGGTCTGTGTTGATGAGCTACATATGTCCCTCTAATAACCTGGGTGGGTGCTTGGCACATGCATGTCTCCTTGTTCCTTGGAATACATAAAAATTGAAACGCTGGTTGGCACACACTCTTCTTGGTGACTTGGAGCTGCCATATGTAGGAGCTTCTTTGGCACCGTGTACTGACGTCTCTTGTTTTCTGCCTTACTGGGATCTGGGAATACTTAAAACATTTAGCCTGAGGAAGCTCTTGGTATTGAGAGGCTGCTACTGACTCCGTGTCAGATCCGGAGCAAGCCGTGTCCACATTTCGAATCAACTGATCTGCCCTCTGAGGAAAACTCTGTGAGATTTAGACTAATCATCATTTTACACATGAGAAACTCAGGCAAGGAGTACTAATGGGCTTGCTCAAAGTCTCCTGCCTGTGAGTGAGAAGTAGAGGGATTTTATTCAAACCTTCAACTTTTTAAATTGATGTCTATATGGCTGTGTGTAGTAAGGAGGCCGCTTATTTGTTTCCTGGCTGCCCTGACCTGAAATAATCACACAAAAACTATATTATTTTAATCACTGCTTGGCTAAGAGCTTGAGCATTTTGCTAGCTAGCTCTTACATCTAGAATCAACCCATTTCCATTATTTTATATTTTACCACGAGACTCATGGCCTACCAGCAAGGTCCCAGTTGGCAGCTCGCATCTTTCCCCTCTGGCCAGCTCATGTCTTTCCCCTCCCATGGCTACATGGCATCCTCTTGACTCTGTCTTCTTTCTCCTAGAATTCAGTTTAGTTCTCCCCGCCTAGCTCTATTTTGCTAAGCTACTGGCCAAAACAGCTTCTTTATTCATTAACCAATAAAAGCAACACCTATACAGGAGTTCCCACACCAGCTGTGCTTAGACAACCACTCTATAACACTTACAAACATCAACACTCACAGTCCTTACCACAGCCCTGTGATGCAGCTGCTGTCTAAGCAATGCTGGCTGATAAGGAAAGTTGAGGCCCAGAGGGGTTAAATAACTTGTCCTGTTCATCTAGCTGACAAATGGCAAAGCACAGCCCTCAGATAGCACCTGGATTTCAAGTCACACTTGCACAGGCTAAGAGCTTTGGAGTAGAGACTCCTCTTGAACAAAGCTCACCGAGAGATGAAAACACATATCTACTTATCTTTCCCTGAATTTTTGATTGCAATACTAATTGCACAGCTAGGCATTGTTTCTGTTTGCCTTTTAAGAGTCCTTCGGGGTGGAAATCCGTACTTAAAATCTAATTTTCCAGAACACATACTTTATGATTGTCTTTTCCTTGTCTCCTGACTCTCACGGCTCTGTCTCAGGGCACGTGAGCAGCGGCCAATAACTTCCAGGGACTGTGTGCTCCCGTATCTGCCCCATTTCCCTCTCTCTTGCCATCAATTACAGTAAATGTCATTAATTTGAAAGGCAAGGGACCAGAAAGAATGGATTTAAAATTAACTAGTTCAGATAATCTGATATTTCCACTGGAGCGTGACAGGGTATCCAGTTAGCTAGGGAACAACAATTGCTTCCAATTGTGCATCTTCTCATATAAACCAATATCTGTGTAACAAGGTTTGACTGTAAGGGGCTATCGAGCTGGCATTTGAGTTTCAATGAGGCTCAGAGTTTGGATCCTGATGCCTAGTGCAGCTGCTTGGCACTGCTCTATCGTGCCATCTTGTGAGAGACCCAGCCTTCTACTTTGCGCAGGAACACAAGCTTCTGGGACTCTCTGGGGGCACAGACAAGGTCCCTGCCTTAGGCTCCCATCAGTCATATTAGCAAGTCCTTGGATCCCTCAGTGCTCCTGTCAGATAGTAATCAGGAGGGCTTTCACAAAACAGATCCTGCTCAGGTCTTATAGGGTGTTTTATCACAGAAATGGAGAGCCTGCCATTAAAAACCCGAGCTACGTTTCCATAGTACAAACTGCTAGTACACGTAGCTGTAGCTGCCTTGCCATGGGCAATGTTTTCCCAGCCTCCAAGGTAGGTTCTCACCAATGGGAGTCTGAGTGATTCTTGTTACTCCTAGGCCATGGAAGGCATGCAACTATATGTCTCTATGTATGAGAAAAAGTCCCGAAGAGAAATTCTCATCCTGGGTTGATAAAAGAAGATGTGTCTACTCCAGGGCTCCTATTACTTTCCACAGCTCATTTATGTGTCTGCTCTGATCTCCCTGCTCACTGAATGTTTTCCCTTCTTTTGACAAGCTGAGAAGCTCTTGCCCTTAGTTTGAAGGGAAGTAGGGAGGGGATATGGTATCAGAGAACAATGCTACTAAGAAGTACATGCAGTACTAGCAGAAAGGAGGAGGAGGGGTTTCAAACCTGACTCTACAAAGGTAATACTCCGAGTAGTAACTCAAGTGAACTGCTTCTCCAGTAGGTCCAATTGCCATTCCAATTGCCATGCAGCAATGGAACTATTAGTATCGTCATCCATCAGCAATATGTGTCATGCTAACGTGGTTGTAAGTTGCATGTGATGACAGCATTGAACTCTGTTTATTGAGCCTTCTCTTGCTCATATTCAGGAAATCACACTTTAATATAACAAGGTAATCTTATCATAATTGAAAAGTAAAACAAACAGAGGAAACATTCACCAGAAGCAAAACCTGTAGAAGTCAGGGAGTCAGAAAGTCCAGGGCTCTTGTCTTAGGCTCTGGCTCCTTCAGGGTTGATGTTGTGTGGTAGTTCTCCACCACAAGTTTAGCTGCTGAGGGGTGTGTGTGTGTGTGTGTGTGTGTGTGTGTGTGTGTGTGTGTGTGTAGTATTGAACCCAGAACCTTGTGCATGCTAGGCAAGCACTCTACCACTGAGCTACAGCCTCAGTCTCTGTTTTGTTTTTACCATTGTTTTTTCCTTTCTAAATACATAAAGAAGTAGAAAAAATATTTCTTCAGAATAGAAGCTGGCAGAGGCACTGTCCTCCCCTCCAATTAAAAAAGAACAAAGGAAAACATGCCTCATGTGTAATAATACTAATTACAGTAACAATAATTGACATTTTTGAAGATTTAATATGGGCCCAGCTTAGCACTAAAGACTTCATTTGTCAAATATGGGAAGCAAAGCTGGGCTCTCTGAGAAGGGGAGTTAGGGCTGTCTGTCCTCTCATTGCTCCTTTGTCTGCCTTTGTTTCCTTTGCTTTGCCTGCTGAACTTAGGCCTTATGCATATTTTGTAGTTTCTGCCTCTATTCACCATTTTTTCACTCCCTTTTTAGAAACCTTTGATTGAACAAGTATTATGTGCCTCATTGAATGTATGTTAGGCGAATCTACAGGTCTTCTATGTTCTAGGCTTTTTGGAGGAGAAATGACTTACCAAACAAGTCATTCCCCATAGCAATGTGTTGCCCCTTGTGGCACCAGGATGCCGTCAGTGTCCTGGTGTGCCCTCCAAGTCCATTTAGAGTATAGTAAACTCCTGAGAAGGGTGAGGGAAGAACCAACCTTCCTTTGTGGGTTTTAATAACAGAAAGGACACCTGTCCTGTCTTCTATTTCCCTATTACATTTTCCCCTGACCCTGTTTGTACAGAGCTACTGTGACCATATTTTTAGAATAAGACTGAGCTGGTTTGACAAGTACAAATTGGTGATACACAATAGAATATGTGAAAGCGAGAGTGCCCCAGAAAATACTCTACCCATGACCATGTCCATTATGCATTCACTGTCAGTCCTTCTTCCACCCCAGAAGAGTTTGACTTTACACATGACCCACTGAATGCTCGTCCTCCTCTGCCACCCCACAGTGATGAGCCTTACTCCACAAATCAGCCTGCAATTTACATAAGATGCAAGCACCAGCCAAGTTCAAACAATAGCCCTTGTGGAATTCAAGGCTGTCTCTCATGGGCATCATGAATGAGTAGGGTCTCTCTCTCCATCTAGATCTCTCTCTTTCCCTCTCTTTGCAGTTACTTGAGTTTCTAGATGTTGTATATTAAGCCCAAGAAGTTACTGGGAAATCATTGGCTTGCTAAGAAAGAAAGGTGCAAAGTATAACTTAGACTTTATCAGGCACGTTCCTCTATTTTTTGCTATATGGATGTAGACTGTCTAAGTAAAATTTAGAATCTGGGAGAGCCTCTGAAGTCCAGCACACTGACCTAACTGCAGATCCAATAACCCCTGTGTCTTATAAGGAGTCCAGATACATAGAATTTATGTGTTGACTACAAAGGGTGCCTGGAGGTTTTTGCCTATCTACATGACTAAGCTGTGGCTGAGCAAGCAACCTTGGGGACAAGTGTGTGTTTGACTTCTGTGTGCTTCTGCCCTGACTCAGCCAGAGTTTTGTTTTAAAAGCATAACCAGATTCTGCTCCTGAGCTCAGCTTTAGGGCTGAAAATAAATTAGGAAAAGAGGGCTCCATGCAGGGAGGCAGCAGGACAAGGAATGTGGCATGCCCTAGAAAAGTCTGATTAAGATCAGGTCACAGAATGAGGAGATATCCTATTCAAAGGGGCTGGACAAAAGAAGCGTGGAACAGAAGCATGGCTAACCCTTTGCCTGGCCATTCTCCTTTTAGCAGGTCTGCTTCCAGCTAAATGTGAGCTTGGTGATGAAATAGCCAACCCTAATAGATGAGGGAAAAAAGCAGAATTAAGCTGGTTGGCAAATGGTCTTCTTCCAGGGTGTGCAGTAGATTCCACTGTGGCCACAACCTCATGGGATACACACCTTTTATAACTCCCACCCCTGGAGCATGAAGGGGAACCCAAGAAATATTAAACTACCACCCCTATGATTTTTGCATTAATAGGTCAACGGGATTTGGTAAATGTATTTAAGCCTCCTAATCAGTTGACTTTGAGTTAATCCAAAGAGAGATTATTTTAGGGCTCCGATTTAATCAAGTGAACTTTTAAAAGGAAGCAAAGTATCAGATATACATACACTCCTGCTGGCCTAGAAGAAAGTAAATGACTCAAATATATATAACAATAACAACAGGAGTAATAATAACAAAATAATCAACCATGAAACAAATGTATAGATGTGGCCATGGAGCTAGGACCTGCAGGTAGGATCTAGAAGAGTGGTCAACAGCCAGCAAGAAAACAGGGACACAGTTCTTTAGACACAAGGAGCTCAATCCTGCCAGCAACCTGGATGAACTTGGAGGGAGACCCCAGCATCAGAGCATCACCTGATTCAACCAAGACATTAATAGAAGCTTTGTGAGACTCTGAGCAGATGACCAGAGATGCTGTGTCTAGACTTCTGGCCTATAGAAACCATTGCATAGTAAACAAGGATCGTTTAAGTCATGGATGTTGTGATGGTTTGCTACACAACAGTAGAAAACACACTGATCCAGCTAAGTACTGCAAGCTCGGGACATCCTAGGCCTTTCTTTCTGTCTTAGCTTCTTTCCTTCCTTCTTCTTTGGCTCCATTCTCTCTCTTCTTGTCCTGTTTCTAAGCTGTAGTGATCTACCCAGCCATGTATTTATGTTTTCAATCATACGTTCAACATAGTGAGACACTGTGCTGAGTTGTAAGACACGATGACCAGAACACATTCTGCTACGGGGGTACAAATGAGATTCAGTGTGACAGATGCTATGACAAGCCATAACAGGGCAGGTAAGAGGGGGCAATGTGACACAGTTTGGGGCAGTAAATGGGCTTCTCAGTGGAAGCAATTTCTCTTTTGATTCTTCAAGTTCAGGTCAGAGACTTTGGGCTTATACATTAGAACTACCCAATTCATCTTTTAGGGGTAGGGCTATAATTAATTTAAATGGCAGGAGATATGGCATGGGCATTAAGATTTTAAAGGCTCCACAGGGGACCCTAATTGCCGCAAGGCTTGGAACTGCTGATATAATGAAGCTGGGATGCTTTGCCAAGAGCCCTCTTAGGGTAGACACATTGAGCATTTCTTTTGAGAATATTGACTGCAAAAGGCTTTAAAACTGTGCCCTCAACATAAATATCCTAGGCTATCGTGTGTTTCACCTTCTCTCTATCCTGTACCAAAATACCTGACCCTGCAGCTAAATGGAGACAAGATCTATTTGGGCTCATGGACTCAGTGGTTTCAGTTCACAGCCAGCTGACTCCATTGCTGTGTCTGTGGTGAGGCAGAATATCATAGTAGCAGGAGTTTGTGTCAGGGAAGACAGGTCATCTCGTGGAAGCCAGGAAGTGAAAGGCCTTTACATCCTACAAAGATCTGAGAAGGGGAGCTCGCAACAAGAAAGTTCCTATTTGTTTTCCTTTTATTACTGATTCAGTTTCTCCCATGAGTCATCTCGTCTTCCTTATCCTGTGACACACTGGTCTCCCAAGAGTTCTTTCTCCTCGATAAATCCTTTATACTCAGCTCCCTAGCTCTGAATGGGTTTCCAGGCAAACCAGTCTAACGCAAAAACAAGAATTAGTACAACAAAGGATGGAGTGAGAGGCTTGCAAAGAGAAGAAATAGTTCTGGCGCAAGTCTAGAGGAGAGTAAGGCTGTTGAGCTTCAGAGGAGTCAAGCCAGTCAGTGAACTGCACAGTTGGGGAGTAGAAAAGAGCGAAGAGCACAGAAGGCATCAGCACATACCCTCTAGATAAAGCTTCCAAGGCCGCAGGGTGCACTGGATCTATGGGAGCAGCCAACACTATCCTGTACATTTTTTTTCCAGGAAGTCTACAGCCCCTAACTATTAGAGCAGGATGTGACTGTCAGGAGAAAAGCCTTGAAACCTAGCCAGCAGGCTCATCTCACGGCAGCTGCCACCTGCAAGAGCTACAGAAAGCAAAATGCTCCCTGCTGTAGCTCTGCATGGATGGACACGGGTTCTTATGCCTCCCTCTGAGGTGTGGCTGCAGATGACTGACAGAGCTGCCGGACCGTAGCTGGAGGAAGGGAAGGCATTTGTCGATAGAAAGGCCAGCTGAGAGGCCTCTGAAAGACTATCCAACAGCAATAATCCCTCAGGATGAATCCCAACCAAGGACAGGGCTTACCTCTCAGTACTTGGAGTGTAAGGAACCGGCAAGCCCATGTTCTTTTTCTGTAATGGATTGTAATAGCACTATTCATATGGAAGAAATCAACATAATTTTAGAGTGTTATATTATCATATATTACATATAAATTAGATAATATGCATGAGAGTGCTCGGGAAATGAAAAAGCTCTATGTGGGGATTGTGAGATGTAATGTCTTCTTCTCTGGTATTTACATAAATGAGCAGATAGACACGACAAAGCTCTGGCAACTGTAAATCCCTGAACAAATAAGAAGCCATATAATTAGGTATTTTACAAGGTACCTTAAGCCTGAGGCAGGCAGGCCATGGCTTCCATTCTGCAAGGGCAGTTTCTCTGGCGGAATGAGCACTGCGTGCAGAGCAAGTGGGCTGACATCTCACGACGCTCCATTCACGGAGCCCTAGAATAACAGTATTCTAGCTGAGCAATTTGCAGAGAGCAAATTAAGGAGAATAAAACTCCTGTAATAGATCCTGGGAGGAGGGAGGAAATGGAAAGGGAGAAGCAAGTGGGCAGAGACTTTTTAGCCATGCTTGTGTTCTGTGGTTATCTCTTGCATGGCACAAAAAGGCTTCCTTCGGAGAAGTGGATCCAGGCAGAGCGGTCCTTTCTGGTGTGGAATGTCAAGTGTATATGTTCATGGAGGTCTCTAGTCTCCAAGTCCTCTAAAGGGCACGTTGAACAGAGGGCTGAGGTGCTGGGGTGTACTAAGAGGCTGATGTTTACTGACTCTTCAATTGCTGCACTGCTTTGCCCTGTGCAGAGGCTAGCTCCATGGGGAATGGGGATTTGAAGGAATTTTCATTTTTCTAGGGTGAAGAATCTCCCTTGAGTTGAAATATTGAAGAAGTGTCTTTCTCTCTCATGTGCCCCTACCTCGCTTCCTTTCTTTTGACATATCTCATGCATTCTAGGCTGGCTTTAACACAGTATGTAGCTCAGTATGACCTTAAGTTTCTGATCCTCTTCTTCCAGAGTGCTAGGATTACAGAGATGTGCCATCACAGCTGGTTTACAGGATTCTTGGAATCAAGATTAGGGCATCCTATATGCTAGATAAGCGCTCTACCAACTGAGGTACATATCCAGCCCTAAGTAGAGTCATTCATGCTTCTTTTCTCCTCCTCTGGCCATGGCTGTTGGTCTCTGTGTCTGCCCAGTGTATAATTCATGCTGTAACCTGCCAGCACACACATTTCCCCTCATATCTATTACCTACCCAGGGAAAGAGAGAGAGATTGCTTATTGTGGAGTCCATGCTCCCTAACAAAAGGCCAGGAATGCTCTCAACCCCTCAGAAATGTGAGGTCAACATTGTTATGGGGTAACTTGGGCCTCTCCAGGACTTCATATGTGGGAGCCCTAACTTTCAACACTCTAGAAAACAACTGTTTGAAGACAGAATCTACTAAAGAGGCTGTTACATTAAATGAAATCCTGGAGAGTAGGCTATAACCCAATAGGACATGTGTCTTTATACAAGGAAATGAGGATTTAGGCACACACCAGGGACAGACAATTAGAAGAGACATGGGAAGGAGGCAGCTGTCTACAAGCCAGGGAGAAAGGCTGCCTGATGCCCTTTTCTCAGAACCTCGTAGAATGAACCAGTCCTGACGTCTCCACTGTCAGAACTGCAATACATTGCTAGTGTTTAAGGTCAGCCTGTGGCGCTTTATCAGGATAGTTCTGGAAAGGAATGCAGAGGTTATTGCCCATTGCTCCTCCAGCCACGGTCTCCACTCTTCTTCCCTTTTCCCCATGAGTTTGATCCTAGCTTCCCCAGGAAGGACTCGTTACTGGTTAACGTGAAAGGTAGCTGAGCAATACCCTGCACAGAGGCAGTGAAGCTAGATGGGTACTTAGTCCACAAAGTCTGTATGTAGTTCTGTCCTTTTCTCTTCTGGGGGTGGTGGTGGTGGCTATTTCCATTAGCTGGCACACCAGGACTGCCCGCATCCTGTCAGTGTGGGAGGACAAGCATGCCAGCAGTCCCTGGTCTGAAACAGAAGCTTGGTTCCTGTGGAGATAGTCCTCATAACTATACTATCACCTCACCCGTGAAGAGTATGCTAAGAGGGAGTGCCTGTCCGGGATCCTGGCTCTGCCATGAGCTAATGTGTGAATCTAGGTGTCCTCCTTGACCTCCTGGACCCACTTTTCCCCCTCTGTGAAATTATAATTCCTGTCGAATAGCACTGCTGACCACATGAGAAGTGAATGATAGATGAGTTGGTAGCCACCACAGTTTCTGCTAGGTGAGCTGGGATTCAATGAGAGGATTCAATGCAGGAATGCTGAGACAGAAACCTCCCTGACAATCTTCTGAGTAAGTTTCACATTATCTACAAAGTGCCTAGAGTGCCCCTGGGTAAAACTGGTTCAGAAGCAAATGGCGCTCTCTCTCTCTGTTTTCCTTACAAACTGCTTGTGGTCCTCTGGAGTACTTTTGTGGTTCTGTATATTAGGCAACATATACATACTTGATTGGCTTATTTGATCCTACTTGTCAATCAAAAGCTCCATTCCATTCAGATCCTGACGTTCTAACCCTCAGAACCTCAGAATATAACAAGTTTTTGGGCTAAAACCTTTAAAGAAATGCTGAGTCAAATGAGGTCATCAGGCCATCATGGCTCTAATCCAGTCACTTCAGCATCGCTAGAAGAGACCAGGACACATGGAGAGAGGACACACAGACATATAGCAAAGGGCATGTGAAGAGGCAGCAGGTAGATAGTCATGTATGAGACAAAGAGGAAAATCCAGAGGAAATCAAACCTGCCAATACCTCGACCTAGGATTTCTAGCAGCCAGAATAATGTGAGCATTAACTTCAGTTTTTTAAGCCACCTGGGGTGCAGTAATTTGCTGTGGCCGCCAGAAAAATGGAATACAATCTTTGACACTAACAATGAGCTGGGAAATATTATCAGCCCCACTTTCATTCACTCACTTACTTGACAGATATTCTAGCTCCTACTCTGGCCCACGGCTGGATTTCTGTACTGAGGAGTTGGGCACATTCTATATCCCGTAGAGCACTGGAAGTAGGTGGATGTGACAGACGTCAAGACAGGCAAGACAATCATCCCAAGACAGAGTGGTGGCGACTGTGTGGCCCACAGGGCTCTGGTGGTGCCAACGGCACAGAAGCAGAATCTGAGCGACCTCAATCAAGCTTCTGTGAGATGCACAGTCCTTGCCTGTGCTCCTTAGGTATGGAGTGGCAGGAACCTCAGCTGGCTGTGGGAAGGGCCAGCGTGTGGGGATGCCAGCCAAGGGAGATAGAGATGCAGTGGTACAAACTGGCTCAGACTGCCTGGAAATTCTGATTTGTATTATCTTCCTGCCAGCCAAATGGAATAAAGAGCTTCCCTCTTTCTGCCTCCTCAGATGCGGAATCCTGCAAACCACCTGAGTTATCTTTCTCATTTAGAACTACAATGAATTATAGTTGAATGCAGCTTGTATGGCAATGTTATCCGCTACAGCATCAGATGCCGTTGAGACACTGTGTTCCTTCAAGTAACTCCTGAAAGTGACAAGTTAGGAAATCCCAGGCTCCTCGTGCCTTCTGAGGATGTGGGCCGGCTTCCCCTGCCTCTCTGTTAATTTCCTGTCTGATCCCTTCATTCTTCCCATTACATTCTTTTGTTGCAACTTTTCCTGGGGAGACATGAACAGGTGTCAGTTCCCTCCAAGATAGGGCACCAACTCCAGACCAAAGAGTTGAAAGGTCTAGCTTGGTGAACCAATGAATTTATTTAGGTTATGTAGAAGGATATGGGTGAGGGGTTACTTACAGCAAAATAGGTGTCTCAAAGACATCCACACACCTGAAAAGCTCACCTCAGCATGGGAGGTGCTGCCTCAGGGAGGCTGTGGTGTCTCAGGGAGGCTGTGTCTCTGGAGCTCTTGCTGCAATCACGAGCAGCTCCCACCATGCCTGCCTCCCAGTAATGGTTTACTGCTTTTATAGCTTTGGGAGAGACTGTGGATCCTGTAACTTTCTGAGCTTTGCGAGTTTTCTTAGCTTCCTGGAGATTGATGAGGCTCCCTCCTCCTCCGGAAGTGGATGTTTACATTTGGAGGAAAGTGTTGCATAACACTGTCCCTCCAACTGACACAGCTGCTGCTTCCTTCTTACCCACCCCCCTCTCCGTCTCTGTGATATTCCTTAGCTTCAAACGCTTTCTGCACCCACCAAGCATACTGGGCTCCTACTCATTCTTCAATACCCACTTCTTTCTCTTTGTTTTCCTACAGCACCTGGGAAACACTTATATTAAACGCTTACCAGAGTGTATCACCTCCAGTGTATTCATGGCCAGCCTGAGTGAGAAGGACATACTATTTAATTTACTTTCTGTCCCAGCACCTAGCACGCCAGTGATGAAAAGTGAATGCTAAATAAATTTCTGTGTCATGATTTATTTTATTATTTCTATCCTTTTTTTCTTTTATAATTCTAGTGTCTACACAATATATTACAATCTCATTCCTTTTGAGAAAAAAAGACTGTAGCTAGAAACAGGAAGACTCAGCTGTATTTTTTCCCCTCTTTTGGCTTCTCCATTTCTTAAAGGCCAAATATTGCTTTTCCAACCACTCACCATAGAGAGAATGGGGCTGTGTGTTCTGCTCATCTTCGGGCAGTTTGAGGTTCTGTTCCTGTCTTCCTTCCTAAAATCACTCCCCTTTCTTTATTGGCTCTCTCAAGCCAGTTCTCCCTGCTTACAAGGTCCCATACACCTAACCGAGACCTTCTTAGTCCCTGTGGATCATGGCAACCTTGCCCTTCAAAGTGTGGTCCTTGCCTAGCAGTGTTGATACCACCCAGCCGCCTGTGATAGATGCAGAGATTTGGGATCCACTCAACCCGATTGCATCTAAGCCCAGATCTTCACAGGCTTTCCAGGGGATGTGCCCGAGTTTGAAATACGCTGCTCCAGAGCAAAGCTCTGTAGAACTTTTCCTGTGAATGTTCAGCCAACAAAGACTTTAAGGGCATGCTCTTTCTCACAGCTACTAACTCTACCGCTGTAGCACAAAAGAAGATAGAGACAACATGTAGTCAAATATGAGTGGCTGTGAGTCAAGACAGTTTTATTGACCAAAACCAGGTAGCTGGCTCCTCTGGCTGTTGTCTGCTGAGCCTGCCTCGAGGCACACAAGTTTGGTTGCTGTGGTAGGCAACTTTTAGGAGAGTCCCTAAATGGTCTCACCTCTCTGCAATTGCACTCTTCTATAATAATTTCTTTCCCTGGAATGTGGACTGGGTTAACTAACTCCATTCTAGTGAACAGAATATGGCAGAGCGATTGGGTATCAGTTCCATCCATCCATCTATCTATCTCCCTGCTTGCTAACTATGACAGGAGCGAGGCGAGACATATGTAGCAGGAACTGAAGATTTTCATATGCCTCGTAAGTGGGTACAGAGATGGAGCCTCTTCCTATTGGATCCTGAGCTGACGATAGCCCCGTATAACATCCTTCAAGGGACTGTGAGGTGTTTCCCGATTTCTAGCCCTCAGAAACTGTGACACAGTAGGTGACTGTTGTTTGAAGCCACTCACTTTAGGATACCGAATTACTTGGTAATGGAAAATTATCAGATATACACTCCAGCCAGTTCCATGGCTGTTCTACTGTCACACTTCCAAAGCACAGTATAAGTGAGTACGTAAGTAGAAAGCATTTGTGCTGTTATGCTTCTTTCTTTCCCCGAGATTTAGACTACAGATTCTTTGAGGCTAGGCACTATATCTTAAAAGTAAGCTGCTGGGGCTGGGGAGATGGCTCAGGAAATAAATACACTCAGTGTATAGGCATGAGGAGCTGAGTTCAAATCCCACATAAAAGTAGGTATGGTGGTGTGAACCTGCAACCCCAGCACTGGTGGGGGGTTAGAGACAGGAGGGTCCCAGGGACACATTGGCTAGCTAGTCTTCTACAGAAATATGGGAAAGGAATTAAGAAATTTTGACAACAGCCCCTAATCGCCACATATACTGACATGGTTAAGCATGTCTGCTCTCCACACATGGGTGCAGGCATGCGCACACACCACATGCACCACCATGGACCGCAAAAGCAACACAAAACAAAAAGCCCAAACCAACCAACCAACCAACCAAAGAACAACAACCAATAAAATAGGTGATGGCCACATGTCTACAGGATTTGCTGATTTAATACACAAACTTTTCTTAATTCATATGGCAATTCAGGGGCCATTATTTTGTGTGTGGTTGTTTTAGTTCTCAAATGCCTACTTTTCTCTGGACCTGCCTGGGGAAGTATGATTTCTCCATTCCATCAGTCATATTTTGATTTAATAATTGTAAAAAATGCTTTTATCCAAATACTTGAGCACTTTTTCAATTATTTGGTAAGATTAATAAGCTGAGCTAGCTCCAGAGCTGATCTCTTCCTCTCTGTAAATCCCTAGATGGTAGAAAATAGTCTCAGATGACAAAGTCTGTTACTTTTGAGAAAAGTGTAATCCGCTGTATTCTTTTGCTTTGAGGTGTTTTCCTCTTTCGTTTTTTCCCTGCCTTCTGACTTTGCTGGCTTTTATCTCTCCTCATTATTTCACAGTTGCTGGGCATCTGAAGAACTTCTCTTTTCCTCCATGCTCGTTTTCAAGAGTGTTCACAGCACTTCCAAAATGTCTCACATCTCATGATTGACCCCAGGGTGACAAAAAGCCGGATACAGACGGCAGGCTTCTAGGAAGAATCATTTCCAGTTGACTCTGTGACTTGACTAAGCAGTAAACCAGGGTTGCTAACAGTTTACACTTCCTGATGTTGGTTTCAAACGCAGGCAAGCACCTGAACTCGACATGATGGATGAAGAATGGATGCTTTGCACCGTGTAGAGTACTGGTTCAAGGTCAGTTTTCAAGTGTATTCTACAATTTCCTTCCTTGTCCTGTGATGGGAGCTAATCACTCACACACACACACACACACACACACATGTTTCTTCCTCCCAAGTACAGGTTATTTTTTCTATAAATTACAGCCTCATCTTTTAAGTGAACTTGATCTTAAGGTAGTGGGCACTTGTGTCCAAAAGTAAAAACTGAAAGAAACACTACAAGTTACTTTTAAGATATGTGAAAGTTGATGAGATTGTAGCTCAGTGGTAGAACACTTGCCTAGCATGTACAAGACTCTGGGTGTGATTCTCCTGAAGGAGGGTTCATCTGTATTTCTGTGCTTTGATTGGTTAAATAAAAAAAGCTGCCTGGGCCATTTGATAGGGCAGGACTTAGATAGGCGGGGAAAAGAAAAGAGGACGCTGGGAAGACTGGGTCAGAGCCAGTTGCCATGAAGCTCCCGCCGGAGATGGAAGTACCATAGATCCGTCCGGTAAGTCACCCACCTCGTGGTGACATACAGACTTTTATAATGGATTAGTTTATGAGGTGAGGGCTAGCCGGGAAAAGGCTAGAGATGATGGGCAAGGCAGTATTTGAATTAATACAGTTCTCCTGTGGTTATTTTGGGCATAAGCAAGCAACCAGCGGCTGAGCGGGCCAGTGGCTGGGGGGCTGGGAGCCAGGCACTGGGAACACAACCCACACCTCTCCCTCCACTTACAACATTCTCCAACGCCTCAAACACAAACAAACATGTGAAGGTATGTGTGTTATTTTACTATGACCCATAACCAGATTACAACTTCTGTCCTGAGGTGACTGTGACCTTGCACATGATGACTGCCAGCATCTTCACTATTGACTCAAGTCTTCTTTTAGGATAGGTTTCATTGTTCCAAGTTACTGAGCACATAAAGCAATAGGTAACTGCAATCAAATACAGCTACTGATATCTATATGTTAATCATCTCTCCATTACTAGTTTTAAAGACCCAAGATAATGAAGTCTGTTTTGTGTCATAATCCTGGAGACTCCAGTCCATGACATGATTGACCCCACAGACTGTACGTCTGTGGCAGGGTAGCATATCATGGAAGAGCCATGCCGCAGTGTGAAACCGCCCACCTCATGACCAGGGTATGAAAAAAAAAAGAGAAATGAAGGACTAAGTTCCATCAGTCTTCCTACAGGGAAGCCCTAAACAACATGATGACCTCTTCATCATACCCATTGTCTAATGGTCTCACCACTTCCTATAGAAACACCGCAGGCTAAGTGCCAAGACTTTAACACTTGGACATTTGGAGAGAATTCCAGACCCAACTATAGCAATTTGGAATTTCAAATCAAAGCAATATTATTTACTAATTTCAAGTTTATTCTAAAATCTAATCATTTGTATACATTTCCTTTAAGAGTCAAGTAGTAAATTAACAAAGATATCTATGTCTCGGTTTCTCTCCAAAGGGGAAATAAATGGCTCTTATTATCTAAGATTTTGCTTTTTGATCCAGTTACTGATAGCTAACTGAAGTCTGAAAAGATGGAGTAGAAAGTTTCAGAAACCAGCAATTCATGTGTTAAATCGTGCATCATCCTGAGAAGCATGAGGGCATCTCTTTTTGTTCAGATCCATCTTATCCAGGGCATGAATCATCCTTTTGTCCAGAGTATCCAAGCTGTAGAAGCTACCCTCCTATTAGTCAGGTGTATAATCAGTTTGGCTGTTGTGATATCAGATCATGGTATTTGTGTTCAAGTAACCCTCACTGTCTTAATAACAACCCTAAAGCACAGGAGTAGTGATACAGGGGTGGGGTAGCAAGGCATAAATCACGGGGGTAGACTAATTCCAGTCTTAAGTGGCAATGCTGTAGGACATGCATACAGGAAAAAGCATACTATACACCTAGGGCTTGATGCCATCTGCAGTTTGAGACATCCATAGGAGTTCTCAGAAGCCCCCCTCCCACACCCACTGCTCATACATACACCAAAGAGAAGGGAACACTGCTGTAATAATCTTAGAACAGGCAGATTACTTATATGGGAAGATGATAAAGGATGTTTTATAATATATGTAAGAATGTTCACTTTACAATGTACATAATGGACATTGTGACTTACTGTAGACTACTGAATGAATTTTGATATGGCAAAAATGGCATCAACATGGAGGTGAACATTTTACCCTTGCCTTGCAAAAATGGATGTAGCAGTTATGTTAAATTATTTCCTCCCCAAATGCTTCAAATTCTACTGCCAAAAGAATTGGTATGTGAGCTGGTGGGGCACTTGGGATCCGTCCTCCCTGGATCCCCCAGCTGCTGTTTCTTCAGAACAATTTCCAGAGCCCAGTGCAGGAAACACACAATAAAACAAACCCCAATGCTGTCAAAATAGAAGAACATGCACAGCAAATTAATTTAAATAAAGCATGTCAAATATTTGCTTCAGTTGAAATTTATAAAATGCCATTTCATTATACTGTGTTTTCATTTATGCCAGGCGACTGTCATGCCAAAACTATTTTCTTATTACTGTAGAAGTCAGAAAATACATTTTAGAATAAAATATTATCCTGATAAAGATATTTGAGCCTTGTGATATTGTTTTTATAGTGGAATAAAGGATTGTAAAGTCTAAAGTCTTATTTATTACAATTAAAATAAGCATTTATGACAGTTCCATGTCCTCTCTCTGTGATTATATAGGACAGCTTCCAGCTGGCACCTTTGAGGAACTGCCTCCTTGTTCCTATAACTCAGTCACCCCTTGTAGTGAAAGGCATTGGTCTGGCCAACAGAACGGCAAGAGGAAGAAGGGAGGGCCAAAGGAGAATTTTATTTGTCAGCTGCAAAAACACAGTCCTAACTCCTCATCTAGGTTTCCTTCCAAATCTCTAGGAGTTATTTCTTCCTCGGACCCATAGTGAAAGGATGGTGGACTCTGCTTTCCAAAAACCAGAGCAATTCTAAATTTAGGGACAGTCTTTTGGCATCATTTCTTGGTAACTGCTCTCCTCTCACTGACACGTTTTGGGGGCGGGGCAATGACTCTCATTCTTTCATGGGAAACCATGCAGAACCAGGTACTGTAGCAGGTCCTGCATACAGGTATAGGATGAGTGAGATACTATCTTAAATCTGGAAGGACTTAAGGTCTGGGTGGTGGGCATTTAATAAAATACAACTATTCCGATCCATGTAAAAATGGCATCTACTCCTAGAAAAGATCTCCTTTTAAAAGAATTGTTTCACTTAAGGGAGGAGCACATGGTGGGTTTCTGAGCTCTCTTGAAGGAAGTGAACTCACTTAGAAGTAGAAGCACCCTCTTGATAGAAATGAACATCGCTGGAGATTTTGAATAAATCGGAAAGGGTCAAGATCCACTAAAATTAGTATTCTACTGAGAGATTAAAAATGAGTCTGTCACCAGAAGACGGTAGCACACACCTTTATTTTTAATTTTTTATTGATTTTATTGAGCTATACATTTTTCTTTGCTCCCCTCCCTGTCTCTCCCCTACCCTTCAACCCTCTCCCATGGTCCCCATGCTCCCAGTTTACTCAGGAGATCTTGTCTTTTTCTACTTCCCATGTAGTTAGATCCATGTATGTCTCTCTTAGGATCCTCACTGTTGTCTAGGTTCTCTGGGATTGTGATTTGTAGGCTGATTTTCTTTGCTTTATGTTTAAAAACTGCTTATGAGCAAGTACATATGATCTTTGTCTTTCTGGGTCTGGGTTACCTCACTCAATATTATCTTTTCTAGCTCCATCTATTTGTCTTCAAATTTCAAGATGTCATTATTTTTTATTCTGTATAGTACTCTGTTGTGTAAATGTACCACATTTTCCTTATCCATTCTTCAGTCGAGGAACATTTATGTTGTTTTCAGGTTCTGGCTATGACAAAGCTGCTATGAACATAGTTGAGCACATGTCCTTCTCTCAAATGGAGGGATGACAGAACAGGAAGACAAATTATGTTCTCACTCCCATGAAGCTCCAATGTTAGTCTCATAGAAGAAAAGAAAAGAAAAGAAACCAGATGCCAGTAAAGGCTGAGTGGGGGAATGGAGTGGAGGTAGAACAGGTAAGAGGTGTCAAACTACGGTCACGTAGGTAGAATAAAGTTCAGTATTCCACAAATTGCCAGGGCAACTATTACTATTTGTTACATATTTTATGTTTTACAAAGCAAAACAGAAAAGTTCAAAAGCCCTGATGTAACGAACTAAATGCTTAAGAGAGAAATGCCAATAGCCATGATTTGATCAATGCACATTGTTTTTGGACTTTCAGTCATCACACTCTGACCCATAAGTATGAATAATTGTTGTGCGTCAATTATAAAAAAATGGAGGGAAGGGTTCTATGATCCCAAGCCCCTGGACCTGGTGGCTGCAGCTGACATGACTGAAAACAATCAGAGTCTCTGTCCTGTCTGTCCCTTCAGAGCTGTTACTAAAAGAGCATTGATCTGTCAGTCAATCTGACTCTATGTCTGTCCATTAGAACTCAAATGCCTTTCCCTGTGCTTAGATTCTCCTTCTTGCGCTCCACGCACACAGGAGAACACTGGCTGAGAAGAAGCCTTCTTCATTAGGATCTTCAGTGTTAGAGCTGCAGGCAAACTCACATTACCAAGTACTTTATCAAGATTGAGTCACGCTCCCAACCTGGACCACCTGGACCATGTCCTGTCATAAACCTGTTTGTTCAGAACTCTGGCAAGGAAGAGCGATGTTATCTATGTGATTCCATAAAATAGTTCCACAATTGTGCACATGTTTTTAGGTCAGAAGACTGATCGTAGAGCCTAAGGCCTGCCCCTGCCCTCTTAGAGAAACTCAGAAACAGGACTTCTTAAACATACAGTGTACACACACACACACACTTCCTCTGGGATAGGGTCTGAGTTTATATCACGAACAAGCTTCTATGTAACTCTGACATTGCTAGTGGAAGATCCACACTGGAAACACAGCTGTAAAATGAAAGATCCCAATCGTATGTTCAGAGGCATGCAGATTGTTGATAGGCAGGACGATGCACCCAGAAATACCCACACCCTAACCCTTGGAATCTGCAAATGTGCTATACTCTATGAAAAGAGAGAAATTAAGCTAGTTAATTAGCTGCCCATATATTAGTGTGATCCTGGACTAGTTGCGTAGTTTTTGTGTGTCGCATGGTCCCTCCAAAGTAGATGGAGTCATAAGAGAGGTCAGAGTGAGGCAATGGGAAAAGGATTCCATCCGCCGCTGTCAGTTTTTAACATGGAGGAAGGGGCACAACATGGAGGAATATAGGCAACTGTAGAAGCTGGCTAACGCCTGGAACAAGTCTACTCTAGAGCCTCCAGAAGAAATGCAGCCGCTCTGACAGTGTGCCTTAGACCCGTGTCCAAGTTCTGTAGCCCCCAGATCTGAGGTCATATGTTACGATATCAAGATGAGTTGATATACAGACACTTTCTCCACGGTAGCACTGTCTTTAAACCTGATCTACTTCAGCCAGACGAAAGGATTTATGGATAAGAGCGGGTTTGGTAAAGATGTACAGTATTCCTTGATGGTACATTCTAAAGTTTTAAATGCCAAAACTCCTAGACTGAGAGAGCAGGACCGACTAATGCCCGAGCAGGCTTGATTTTAACTTAAGTGAGCATGACGAGCACATTGTTAAAAACTCAAACCTGATTAACTCTCTGATGAAGCACAGCATGACAAATGTCTGGTGACCACAGAGCTGTGAAAGCCCATTGCAGTGGAGAGAGTTGGGGAGTTTTTCTGTGCAGCCTGGGCTGCAGGAAAGGAACCCAGGGTCACAGTGGGGTCAGTGTTAACAGTGGTGTCCCCATTCCAGAAGGAGTCCTATCCATGCTGCAGGGTCATTTAAAGTCACTGAAGAGTATAAAGATAAAGATGTCCAGAGACCCACCTGTTTTGGGCTAAGTCTCCCCTAACTGAATTTCAGTTTATGAAAAGAGACTTCAGATTTATCTGCTTTGAGTTGGAGACTGGAAGTGTGGCTCCTAGAATTCATATAAATCATGCCATTGAGTGCTCTCATTTCTTCCGTCATGATTTTGTTTATTCCATCATGGGCTCGTTCATTCATCATGTATTTATTATGCATCTACCACATTCTCAGCACCAAAGACGTATGGGTAAATGCTGGGCAATCTTATTCTTAAGGAGCTGTCAGTGTATTTGGAGAGAAAGACTTATGCTTCAAGGGTTACAGCGCCAAGTGTTCAGATCAATACTGGAGCTCTGCCCCCAGGTATTCAGGAATCGTGGAGGAAAGTCCTAACTCAATCCAAGAATAAGGCAGAAGGAGGGCCAGAGAAGGGGAGGCAATGCATGAGATAACCTCAACAGATGAGAATTGGGGTCAAGCAGGCATTCCTGTAGGGGGTAGAGCATAGTTCTGTGTGTGGGCTTGGGGGGCAGCTACTTAGAGTTGGATGAGCCTAGGGGTGTATTCCACCCAGTGACTGCTATAAGATCAGACTGGAAAGTTAAGCAGAAACTCGATTTTAAATTGCTGTGTGGCTTGTTAGAACATGAAAGATATTGACTATGAAGGAGATTGTAGATTGTTGAGAGTGAAGCAAGGTGGCATAGTTTGTGTGTGTGTGTGTGTGTGTGTGTGTGTGTGTGTGTGTGTGTGTATGCGGATTCCATCACTTGGTGGCTGTGAGCAGTGGCCAGGGCCAGGGTACACACAGGTGGACTAGATGGGGGAAGAGAACTCAGAGTCCAAATGGGGCTGCAGACACAGAAGCTCTCTGAAAGGAACGACTTACCATGGGAATAAACTAACATTTCATGTTGAAGCAAGCGGTTCAAGATTTCTTCATCTTACACTGGGAAGTGACAGAAAAAGTGTGGGGTGCTGAACATTGTTGGTGGTGGCCACAATATGTTCCTACAGCTCCTAAAGAGCTTTATTCACTGAGAAGGGGTGAATGCTAAACTGTATTTAACATGCATTTTATATTATTGCTGTGTGTTGTGATTACAGGCCTGGCTCACACGTTTTTATTCAGAGCCATTTATTCAGAAAATCTCTTTTTAGAATTTCAGTTCATTCTTCATTAATTCGGTGGCAGTTTTCCGTAGCCCAGTGATTGAATTACCTAAGAGCACCTGCCTGAAATGATTAACATGTGAGGAAGCCATGGGGTTGTATTTGATATAAATGATTTGTTTCCTCAAGTTGTAATTTTATTAAAGGGGGACCCAGTGAACCACCCTGACAAACAGAGGCTAGGTTCTGGCTTCCAGGAAGTACCTGGGAGGTTAATGAGCAATTAGCAACTAACAAATGACAACACGGCTCAGGGGAAAGGTTTTATTTCTTAAGCAATAGGTCAGCATCACGGAGAAAATAACAAGTTTTAAAAAGGACTCTATGGTCCACATCTCATAGAATGGGTGACAGGGAAAGAGGAAGAATGACTCTGTGTGTGAACCTATTCTCTTGAGAGACTCCCAAGTGGATCAGGTAGAATTGAACTGCTTAATCCTCAGTGGAGAAATATGATACATTTCTGGGTTTCTCAAAGGCAAACTCTCTCCAATAGGATGCGGAATTTTCTTCTTAAGTAACTGTGACACTCTACTAGGACCTTCTGGTAAGCTGTGGATGTGAGGAAGAGTAGGGCTTAGAAGGATGAAGAAGAGTTAGGACGTGGACTGATGAACAATATTCTAGGGTTTCATTCAGGAATGAAAAGCATATTTTTATTTGCAATACATTGTTAAGTAATGATTCTGTCCTTTGAATATTTTTGATTGAGATGTGTGTACAACCTCTGTGTCAATTAAGGACAGAAACAATTTGTACTTCCTGAAACATGAATTGAATGTTTCTATGTTTTTGAGATTTATGACTCTCTGAGTATCTGGAAAAGCAAGCTGGTATATCTGGAGGTTAGTAAGAGAAACTTTCAAATACAGTCTGAAGCTGCCAACCCCTCCCCTTCATAATCCACATCCATCCCCATAATTAGAGGTACTTTGAATATCTATTTGGACATTTTCCCTCCTACGCCCCTGACATATGTTTCAGTTCCTGTACTGCTTCATTGTTCTATTCTGGAAAAAATCTGGATCCCCATGCTAACTTTTGCCATTTGGCATTCTTAATATCTTTTGCTGCTGGAAGACTGCATAAGCCAATTTTGTGATTCCTCACTGGGGCAGAAGACCCTGTATGCAGGTGGAAGGGTGTGGGGGGGAGCAGGCAAGCAGAGGATAATCAAATCCTACTGTTAGGAGAGAGTCACTCAAGAGTGAGATTTGATGTATTTCCACAAAATATGCTTTCCTCGCCACCTCTCTAACCTTATAAGGAATATAGGTTAGCACAGTGGCAGGATGGAAACTTTCCATAGCAAGTATAAGATCGGACCCTCCATGAGCTGGGACCTAGGAGTCTGAATGCTTGTAGTATCTTTCTCAGTGGGTTTAACACTGTTGGTTCCAGAGGCAGAAAATGTCTGGATTCCTTCCTTGGACATCTTCTCATGTAGATGATGCTTAACTGCCTCTGATTCTTTCCTATGCCCTGCATCTTGGCCATGTCTCCTGGATGTCTGTTATGCCCTGGGTTTGACCTTTGTTCGTGTTCCCAGGTCATCTCCGTAACAGTGCCAGTGGTATTGGGGGTCCTTATGCATGCCAGTTCCCTAGTTCCTTCCCAGAGCAGAACAGAAGAGCACAAGCTGCCACAAATGCTCTTCCTCATGAAAGAACTTAGAGGTAAGCACTGAGCCCTGGAGAAATAAGCAACTGTTTTTCTACTTAGAAGGAGTATTGGTGGTGTGTGTGTGTGTGTGTGTGTGTGTGTGTGTGTGTGTGCTTGCACGAGCATGTGTGAGCATGTGTGTCTATGAGCAGATAGATGATAGGCTAGCAGAACGATACATCATAGATAAATGATTAATAAATAGTAGATAAAATATACATGGAGAGCAGGGGCAGAGAGAGAAAGAAGGAGAGGGGATAGATACAGATAACTCACTTTTCCAGGAAACTCACATCACTTCCAGACTTGTTTACACACCTGCTCACAGAAGCACTATACGTGAGATAGTGTGTTAATCAATCCTATGTTAATAGCAAAATTTAGACTGTGAGCTCAAATTGTTTCTTTAGCCAGGTCTGCTCATCCTGGACTAGGTTTGTGCATAATGCATGCCTGGCATAAGCAAGAGCAGCTGTGTAAAGCCTAAGACCCACGGGGCTGTGCCTAGTCAGCTCTCAGACACCTCATGAGACCTACACGAGGATCCTTGTGCATTCACCCTCAAGTCCCACTCCTCTTCGGTCTCTGCCACTCTCGCTCCAAATGCCATCACAAGCTCTTGATGTTCATGTAGCCATCAGTTTTTCCATTAACATCATTATCTTTTTTCCGGGGTCCATTAGAAGTCCTGGTATAATGAGAATTTGGGGTATAGCTGGTCATTATTTTCCTAGTCATCCACAACTGGAGCTGTGGTGATGAACGGTCTGCATTCTATTCTCACCTGCACCACACAGCCCCTCTTATCTCCATTAAGATGATCACCTCTCCCCCAACCCTGTCGTCATCCCCTCATTACAACTCCATTACCTTTGAGTGTCATCTACATCCTAACTCCATTACCTTTCACACAGCCGCCATTACTGCTCTTATCGCCCCCTCTGCATTTCAGTTGCCCTCACCATCTCCTTTACAGCCAGCAGCTTTTCAATTACAGGTCCATTATCTTTATCATTACCTCAGTTACACTCATAATTTCTCCCATAACAATTTTAACATCTTGATCCATCCCTCTACAATGCAAGACCCTGGCCACCTTTGATAAATCTCCAGGCGTTTCCATTATACACTAGACATGTACCCCAACATCTCCATTAGTGTTAGAAGTCCCTTCCTTCTCTTCATCAAATGACCCATGATAGTGTTAACTGCCACAGATCTGCCACTTTCCACAGTAATTCCACTATGGCCACTCTTACTCCTATTTACAGCACACTCTTTCAGGCTCAGTTCTTTTTCTGCACCATGCAGCAGTGATCCCCATCTTCAAGACATCTCATCTGGACAGGCCTCTTTTGCAGCGGCTTGACTCAAGGAGATCTAACTGCCAATGTCTTGCTTGGGTTTTAAAAATTAGACTTCTGTAGAGGGCTAAGAGATGCATACACACATCAGGGTGGAGTCAGTTCTCTCTTTTCACCATTCAGATCTGAGGGATTGAGCTCAGATTGTCAAACTTGGTAGCAAACACCTCTCTGATCCTCCTTTCTGAACTTTCAGTGTCTTCCTCAAAGCAGTGAAGGCCATCCTTATTTCTGGAATTCCAGTGTGGTGTAGGGAGGGAGAGTTGATCATGATTGTCCCCCTGCCTTTTTTTTAACTCATTAAATTGCAAGCACTTGATGGACTAACCCTCTTTTCCTTCCAGGAGCACTTAGCATGTGGCCAGACTTAGCCTTCAGCGAGTGCAGCTAACTGAGCCTGTGCATCAGCTCTCCTCCTATATCCTCACACTCACCATCAAGTTTTGTTGCACTGATCACATCAAACTCTCATCAATACACCTCCTAAGTATGAATACATCTACTCTTCTGGGTCATTACTTCGAAAATTCTCATTCTTCAATTACAGTGGCTCTGTTGTATCTCATGCTGATCCTTGACTAAGGGGACAGGCTACTCCACTCCAGTGTTCTGTTTCCCTTCCAGAGGAGACTTCTTGCACAAGGAATCAGGACCTCTTTCCCACCAGATCTATCATGACCATTCTCCTAACAGCAATTCTTATTGCACTAGTGAAAGGTGCAACTTTGACAAGACTCAGGTGAGAAAGAGCAGCCGCTTTCCATGCTGGTGTCTGACTATATGATTATTCAGGACGGTGCTTATGTGAAAGAGCTCAAAACTGAGGCTTCCTGGGTCCAGTTCCCTGATCTGCCACCTCCTAGCTCAGGCAAGTTTTATATAAGAACTTTTCCAGTCCTTGATTTTCTTAGCTGCAAAATGGAAATAGTAATAGGGTCTACTACCATTGTTTGCTTGGAGTTAAAAATGAGTGAATAGATACAAAATAACCCAAACAGCACTTAGTAGAGGGAAAATATTCACATGTTATAATTTCTTGGGACCCTAAATTCTCCCTGAACGGAAATGATTGTTCAAGTCCTAAACTGAAGATTCAATGTGCCTGAAATTCTGGTTGTGACTATCAGAGTTCTCATCATTACAGTTCCTAGTCATTTTCTGACTTTAGGGTTCTCTGCTGACTCAGCAGGAGAATGCAGCAGTCCTTTGGCCCTTGGCCACAGTCATTCTGCACTGGCAGAGATCTCGGGGAGTTTGCCTCCCTGGGTATGATGAAAACTGTGCTGTTTCTGGGTCTGGGTCTGACTTTGCTGCTCAAGCACTGACTCAGTCCACTGCCGGGCAAATCCTCACAAATAACCTCGCTCCACCCCTCCTAGCTGTCCACTGAAGTGATGCTAAAGCCTGCTTTGGTGGCCCTTGAATAAGGTCAGCAGTAATGTCAGAATGAGTCATGGCTGCTCAAACAGCTTTGCTTTCCCCCTCCTCTTTTAACCTCTCTACTCTCCCTTCACTGACAGCATTTTCTATCTGGGAGCTATCCAGACCATCCATCAAGTATATCCATGTACATTGGTTGCCCTTAGCTCTGCATTTTCTGGAGGAGTACCATGTCCTAAAATTATCTTCTCCTCTTCTCCTATCACTAGTTCTCCATCTCCTCTCTGTATTATCCTCCTCCAGTGACTCTTAGACAATAGAAAAATATCCACTGAAATCATTAGTATTATAGGTATCTTGTGGGCATTCCTGCCTTGGAAGAAGAACCTGTCAGGTACCATTTTGACAAAAATGTATCTCAAATGGCAGAGCTTCAGGCAACATTGTTGAACCAGTGTTACCTGTTTTCTAAAGGTAATGGTGGTGTTAGGGTTAATTTTCATGGCAGGGGGATTTCACAACATCAATCACAATATACTACAGGGAGCCATAGAACCTCTCTAGTATATTGTCCGTAATTTACTAATCTCTCCATTCCTTGCAAAGGTTTCCATATCTTCAACTGGCAAAGGTTGTGGAGTATCTTCTATGGAGTCTTTGTAGCCAATTGCTAGAGAATTCAGGTATTAGTGTCGGTCTGGTTATGTGTAATACATCAAACACAGGACAGGGGCCACATCTCACTTAGGCGTAGAAGCTGAAAAGTTGATAGCATTGTAGAGAGTAGAAAGCCCAGGAAATGTGTGTGGGAGGGAGACTGTGAGAGGATGAGGATGAAGAGAGGGGCAGTTAGGTGAGAAGAATGATTCCTAATGGTCTGTAGCATATTAGGGTGACTATGGTTCACAAAATGTTAATTAAATGTTTTAAAATTGCTAGAAGAAGGATTTTGAAAACTCCCTAGACAAAGAAATGATAAATGACTGAGGTGATAGATACACCAATTACCTTGATCATTACACAGTGAAGATGTGAGCTGAAATGCTACTCTGGATTTCATAAATATGGACAATTGCTGCATGTCAGAAATGATGTTTTATTTCAATGTTTACATATGAGGTTGTCAGGGCAAGAAGCATTGTTCTGATGATGACGGAGGAAGTGCTTCCTGTGCCATCACAGAGACACAGCAGGCTGGCTCTGGGCTTGTACCAAAGGGATGACTGGGGTCATAGAGATGCTCTCTGCTCTATAGCATTGGTCTTTGGCCAAGGTAGACCAAGGTAAATAAGCACACTTGCCCATGGAGACAAAGCAGATATGGTGATCACTGTGCATCACACCCACATGCTCCTTTTCCTTCTCTTTCTTCTTTATGAGTCTCCCCTCACCCTTTCCTCTAACGCCTCAGGTGCTAGGCTCACAAGTCCTTCCTGAGTACATATGACCTATGTCTTCAAGGCTCAGCTTGTTGGTATAACCTCTGTTCCGATGGTTTTTTTTGGTCACCAATTCCAAGCATCCTCTGATTCTTGTCCTTTTGGGGCTTCTAGTACAGAAATAAAGACAGTACCAAACAGTCTCCTGGTTTAGAACTGCCTCCTTGACCAAATCCTAAGTTCCCCCAAACCAGGAAGCATGATCTATACCCCCTTCTGTGGCCCAAAGTACACATCTTCATATTCCATACAAAAGTACTTCAAAGACTTGCTAACTACATCTTTTGCCATTTTATCTCATTTCCCATCACTATCTTGCCCTTTGTTTTATTTACTTCATGCCACTACTTGTCCCTCTTCCTCTCTGCTGCCCACATGCCACAGACCAATAGCACTCAGGCACTGGTTACACATACTTATTGTGGGCTAGCCTAGGGGATCTCTGATTCCTATTCCCTGGAGGAATCTAGGGATTACATTTGAGTGACAATGTAAGTGCCACATTAGACAAGGCTGGCTTGGTTTGTCATATAGAGATGGAGCGATGAGAGACATTTGGGGGCAGGTAGACAAAGTTCACAATAAAGATATACAGTCATAAAATCGCAAGCACCAATTAATTCCTTACAATATATCTTTGAAGCTATAGCGCAGGTATTTTAATGGGGGGGGCAAATTATGAGTAATTTAAGCTTGCATTGATGACATACATGCCAAAGGATAATTTTCCATGAGCTTTTTCAACATAGGTCCAAGTGCTGCTTTTGATCAATTCTCATCTGTATGTTGCAAGGCAATTTCAGTAAGTATTTAGCTTAATCAATTTGAGTCTTCACTTTGACCTTCAGTACTCTGTTCATGGTTACCAGCATGCAGTGTGCACTGTGATTTTTGTCTGTTCAAGCAGTGTTGTTCTCAATGTTTGCACATAGCTTTATACTTAGCCAATATAATCAGGTGTTCCCTTCCCTCAGCCACTTCCCTTTCCTGGAGAGATTCAAACTGAGCAGTAGCTCTGCCACTGTGTGGCTTACAGAACATATTTAAAAAAATTATTTTCCCCAAACCTGGAGAGCTGCAAAGTTAGGCATTCTGGGGTAATAAAAGTGGTGGGAAAATAAATTTTTTTATCAGCTTGTTTACACAATTATGTAAATGATGAACACTTATACAAGGCTGATTCCTCAATTATTCATGGTTTGAAGCTCTTGAAAATTCAATTCAACTAAACAACCTTTCTTTCAGTGCCCATGGTGAGCAAGGTACTGTAATTTGGAAAAGAGGAGACGACAATACAATTTGATTAGGAACATTACAGAAATGAACAATAAATGTAGTACAAGTTGAGTAAGCTCGATCAGAGCACAACACATGCTCTGAGGTTTTAGGGCAGAGGAGCCATCACCAATTCAGGTGTATTTATGGAGAATGGAGAGGGTTAATCTGGAGCCCTCATCCGTGTGCAATACTGCGCTGGATACAGGTCCCATCTCCCCCTGTCTGAACTGTTAGATTGGCTTTCTATTTCATGCCACCTCACGCTGCTGCACGGTGATCTTTCTAAAGGCAATCTGATTGTGCTGTGCCTCGGCTCCAAACCCTCCATTCCCCTACTATGGACAAGGAGTTCAAGTTTCTTATGTGTCACACACATAGTCTCTGACCCTCAGTCTCTACACCCTCAGTACACTGTCTCCCCATTGAGCCTAGAGTGGCCACTACATTTCGTGTCACTTGGACCCCAGAGACCTCTCTTGCCTTTCCCATGCCATGTGTTCCTTCTACCTAGATGGACCTGTTCTTCTTTCTTTTGCTCCTTTCTCCTCTCCTCGTGTGTCTGGAGAACTCTTTTCCAAATTCCTCGGCTCCTGACCAGAAGACACAGCTGGTGATTCTCCACTCACCTTCCCACTATCCACAGCACCATCTCTTCACTCATCCCAGTCCTTTATAATCTGGGGCAGAGGCCGGGCATCCTGGCTTTCCCTATAGTGTGCCCTGCTTGTGGTCTGAATCCACAGTGGTCACAACACAGACTATTTACTAAATTTATTTTGTCAACTCACATTAGATTCACTGCTTGGGACAGAAGGGCCACCCCTTCTGTCCATAGGATTAAACATGAGTCATGTGATATGCAAATGTAGAGCCTCCTTCCAGCATTCAAGGGAACAAGAGAAAGCTGCTTTTATTTGTTTAAATGGGGACAAGCCTTCTCTAAGCAGAGGAAGAAAAAACTGATACAAAGTAAAATGTAAATAAGAAAAGAGATCTTGGAATAGAATGGTGGATGGATCAGACTTTGGAGGATCAGACTTATGCAGGCGCTGAGGGTTTAGGAGAAGAGTGAGCCTTGACAAAGAGGAAGGCTGCTTTCTCTGTATACATAGACATAGTACAAAACAAGGGACAGAGGAGAGGATGAAAGGAATCAGAACCTTTTGTATACAGCCTAAGGCTTAACAAGGAAGACAGCTGGCAGGCAAACTCATGCACCTAATAGCACTGAGTTTTTCACAGCCATAATTGTTGAGAGAAAACCACAAATATAACGCCAGCAATGTACAGTAATGAGAAGTGACCTTTCGGGCAGTATCCCGTACATGAAAGTACACCACAATTGGGCAAGTGCTTAACTTCTCAAGGTGTGGGGTTAAGCATAGGGGCTGAGACCTCTGACGTTCCTTTTATAGTCCTCCACATCAAACAGCCTTTGAGCCCTTACTGACTGGAGTTTGAGAGAGAATCAAACATGTTCCTGGGGCTGAACTCAACAGAGCTTCTGCGATCCCTACAGCTAAAGCAAGCCATGCCTATTAAACTGTGGTATCTGATTCTGGTCACAGTTTAAATGCACCTGAAAGCCACCCAAGGGTCTGTGAGTGGAGGTTGGAGTAAACTGGGAACTTGTGGGGCCAGAATGGGAGGACTAGTTGGTCCCTCATACTGCCTAGGCCTCAGTTTTCTCTCCTTCTGCTAGATTGCTTCCTGGGACTCCTTGGCTGCCCTGAGGAAGTTCATTACCCCATGCAAGGGTGAGCTGAAAATTTAGTTTCCTCTGGAAAGTTGAAAGAGCTAAACTTGTGGGTTTCCAAGAAAACTTAAACTCAAGAACCATCTTGAACGCCCTCCTACACCCAACAGAACAAAGCATGACTTAGGAGTTTCAAATGTTCTGGGGATGCTAAATCTGGTGTGAGACTAGACAGGAGTGGAGACAAGTTTGCCAGTTTTGTTTGCTTGTCATATACATACCTCAACGTCAGGCCATTCCTTTATGTTTACCTTTTCCCTCCTCTTTTCTAATTCTGTTTCTAACCTTTTTCCCCAAATTACAGAAGAGTATTAAATTGGAAAACTATCCCTATTTATTTGATCATTGTGTCTGTCTTTCCTGGAAATGAACTCACCCGTGCATTAGAAAGGGTGCTAAATACACTTAAGCAACAGAAAACCATGTGTCTCATTTTCTGTTGTTCCCACCCAAACTCTGGTATTGCTGACATTAATGTTGGATTAAATCACTTAAAGTAGTAGTCATTCAAAAAAGGGTTGTTTCTTGAACTCAAAGTTCCTGGAAGATATGGGGGGTACTAAGAGGTTTGCCAGAAGATAATCAAGAACTGGGTTCCTCATCCTCAACCTAACTTCACTTGAAAATGCATCAAGACCATCAGCATAGAATTCTAGCCCCTTAGAGATGAAAGGACCTTTGATAGAACCAAACAAACCCACTTTCAGGCTGCAGTCAAACAGGGGAGAAGTCAAAATGCTTCAGAATCTGTCTGCTGTCCAGAGCAGTAACAAAGCTGGGAGCTCAGTTCCCCAAATATCACATTTGTCTCAATTTGGCAAGAGGCTGAAAGCCTATCTGGAGCCATTTACGTTCTAATGTTATTAAGGGCTCATCTAATCAGCTCTTAAAATAAGCTGCTCACAAATGCATGGGGACTGAGAGCAAGAGAGAGGCATGTTGATCCAGGTAGCTCCCTCTAGTGCGGTGAGTTTACCTTGGTCTGAATTGCCAGAGATCCATGGGGTTGCCTGGCTGTTTTCCTGTTTGAAGTGTCTGCGATTCTAGACCAAGCAGCATTTGCAAAAGATGTTTGTAAGAGTGTGGGAGAGGCAGTTAATCTGCATAAGCCGTGTTCTCCTGAGAGGCCCACCATGCACATGTGACTAGTCTTGGCAGGGGAAAATGAGCTGGCTTCTCTGCCTGGGGGTGGCTTTCAGAAATAACTGACTGAGAATTACCTCTGAATCAATTTCTGCAGGCTTCTGAGAAATTCTACTCTCAGGAGACCCAACAGAATGCCCATCCCTGTCCATGGCCCCTGACAATTGTTTTCTGTGTTTCATGTGTTTCTCCCTTCCATCTTGGTTTGACTTTCTCTGGGACCAGAAGCTTCTACCAACACTGGATTAAGATGGGTTCTGTCCTTGATATGGATATAGCTCTCATGAAATCTGGCTTCACCCTCTGGATCCTCTTTAAACAACAGACCCATCAGAAATCCATGAGAGTTCTTTGATTCAGGATGAACAATGGTTTCCAAGGGTAAAACTGAGGTCAGGGGCCTATATGTTGAAATCAGGCTATTTCTAAATGTGATGGTGACACTCGTCTTCAGTATTGAGTCTTTTCCTGATGCTCATCTTGGGCAAATCACTTCTTACTCCTTTACAGTCTCATTCATAAACCTGGGGGCTCTCTCTTATCTGTTTAATCCCTTGAGCAGAAGCCTAAGATAGCAGGGCTGAATGGATATGTGGGGTACTCTTAATACATTTAATTTTTTCTCCTATCTAAAGCAATTATTTTAAATCATTTATTCAGAATCTACTTTGAAAAGGTGATGGTACTCCAGATATTCTGTTGTCATTGATCCCTTAGAAGTCATTTTTACAAACCAAGAGTTTTTATTTAAGGAAGTCTTTTGGATGAGAGGTTTAATCTTTCCCTACTGCAAGTAGCTTGCCAACTACTCTTCTACCTATAGAAATGTTTTCTCTGAGCAAAGTAGAGGTCAGTAAAACCACCACCATGTAAATACAGAATGCTGTTGTGACAGGTAGCCTTCACTACTGCCTAGCTGGTCCAAACCGTCCCAGCTCTGCATGGTTGCAGAAATGTCTGTCTCACTGAACTGGTAGCCTTGAAACTCACCAATTCACCCTGAAATATGAATGGCTGACAGCTAGCTTAACATGATGAAGCCTCTTGCAACTTGGAATGTTCAAAGAATTAAGAAAAAAAAATGGGCCGGGAATACTCTGAAGTCTAGTGTCCCCAACTAGACAGGAAGCAGCTGAGGACATTATGGGTAGATTTTTATGCAGAACTTCAGACAAGACTTGCATTGGGTCTGCAGATTGCTGGGGGTAAGGGGGGCAGATATTGAGTATACAGCCAGTACACAATGAGGCCCAGGAAGGAAATAAGTTTTTCCTGAACAAACTTGAAAATTGTATAAACAAATAGCCAGAGAAAGCTGGTGGGCATATCATCGTTGCTTTGCACAATAAAAATCAGACACACCTGTTTGAAAAGTTCTCAATTTGGTGAATAAGGTTTGAGTGCCACGGAAAGTTATGGAAGGAGTGAAATATTCATTGTGCCTGTCAACCCTGAATCTTCGGAGCCTTTCCCGTCAACCATTTTTCAGAGGCTATTATTTCAACCCCCAAATTTTCCGACATATATATGTGGTAGGAAAAAGGAATTAGGAAAGCTTTTAAATTAAAAGAAATAAAACGACAGGTTTTCCTCTAGCTGTATAAATAGTTATGGATAGAGATAAAGAGATGGATATTTTTTCATAATACTTTATTAGGGGTTTCAGAACTCTGAATTTTTAGAGTCAGGCTCGTGAATAATTTAGCATTGATTCATGCAAGCCCAATGCAGGAGCGCTGGGCTGAGAATCAAGTCGAGCCTCTTGGAGGGACTGAGTTCAGTAAGACATTTTTATTACCAACTGCATCATGAAATGCATTTCAGTACTATTTTATGAGTAGCCAAAATTTTAGTACCTGGTTTCTCGAGTGATTTCTGGGACCGTGTGAAGCCCAGAGGAGCTGGCGCTGTTGGCCAGCTCATTTCATGGAGAGTATCCCCAAGGCTGTTGTTTCAGTGACAAAGGGTCTCAGGTCCCGGGGAACATGCAATTCCTACTGAAAGCCTTAAACTGGCCATTGGCATGATGGATAGGAAAAGGTCCACAGCAACAGTACCTTCGTGATGTCGCCCTCTCTGGTGTTTTCTCTTGACTGTGTGCTCTTTGATTCTAACTCCTGAAGAGATCGGTCCTCTGAGCAAGGAGCTGATACAGATGCCTGTAACAGGAAGGAACACATAGCTTTACAAAGAGAACTTCAGTTTCTCTATATTTTTTCTCTTTCAATAAATTAGAGGTGGGCCATGTAGCTCTCTGCAAGAAATGAAATTGTTACTTAAGTTGTTATTCTATTTCCAAATTTCCTTTATTTATTTTTATTAATTCTTTGTATTGAGTTTTATAACCATGTGATAAAATGATAAATATATAAAATAAAAATTCTGTGGAATCATTATAATTCCAAAAACATATTTTATATAGCAAATTCAACAACTTACATGGGGTTGTGCATATACTCAGATGATCTGCTCCTCCAGGAAACCTCCCTTCCCACTGCTTCTGCAAACTGGAGTTCCCTTTATCACCTTAATTTCTTCAGCATGTTGAGTATTCTTCATGATGAAGGTACCATTAAACAGAATCTCTTTATCTGTGCATCGTTTTACTGCAGATTCTCAAGGACCCTCCAGACTCTCCTCAGGGTCAAAATCTTTGTCCCTCTCCTGCTTTATTTGGATCTTGTCCAAGAACATACTAACCCAGGAAAGCTCAATCAATAATCAGTGAATGGATGCAGAATACTCCTCTCTGGTTAGAAACACCACCACACTAAAGCGTGCCTATTTACTGTGAGTGGAAGCTCCTGTGTAAGCATATTTATCAGCCTTTTCAATCAGGGCACTATGCAGAACTTGGACAGGGCTCCCCCTACACAGTTCCTTAGGATCTGTCAATGCAGTTGGTGGCTCGATAATTGTGCCTTCAAGGACTTCCTGCTCACAAGTGCTACTAAGCCTTCTCCAAGAGGGGCACTAAGCCTTAGGGATCTCATTTATAGATGCCTAAAGAGGATGCATTTGCAAAAATTGGTTGGAATCCAGAGGAGGAAGGAGCAGGCATTCTGCTAAGGCCTATGTTTCTTTTCTAAGTTGTCCCTGGATGAATTTGCCTTTCCCCGAAGACCCTCTCAGAACCCCAGAGGGGTAGGAATTGTAAAGATCATCTGCTTCTCTAAGGGCCAGATGTGTTTATCTCTGGAGAATACTCTGGCTGCTTAGATAGTGGGACTCCAAGTAAGTGGGGCTACAAGAAGATTGGGTCTGCATCATTAGAATAGAAGTGGTCCTCAATAGGTTTGCTGGTAACAGAGGCAGAGGTTACAGATCTTATCCATGGCAGGTATTTTTTTCTTTCAATTAGAATCTATAGAATCTAGCTGCTCACCCAAAGGAAGAACTACAGGTAATTTGGGAGTGAATTTTGGACAGCAGCTATCATAATTTTTCACCTTTATTTGAGAAGCAGGGGGGCTCTAATATTAAACAATCTCTCTTTCCAGGGAATTAAAACTCACTCTCCTGTGTTGCCCCCCTGTTGGCCCCTTCCCTTCACTATATGTATGGCATGGTGATGTCACTCTTGGAGAGCTGGTCTAATCTTTTTTTGAACCAACTAAGTCAATGTTACTGTAAGTGTTGGCAAATTTCCCTTCTCGGTTCACCTAACTCCACCATCTGCAACACGCTATTTCATTAACCGCTTCTCTACCAGAGTATAAGCACAGTCACAGTCACTGATTTATTCAGCTAACGTGTGTTTATCACGTTTCAAACTTCTTCACTTGATATTCTTGAAATTATAAGGGCGACACAATGCGTACATATCTTAATAAGAGAACCAGTATAAGGACATATGGGAGGTACAGCCATTTCTTCCCATCTTGCTTCTTTGCTACATCAGCCTCTATCCTCACACTTGGCTTTCACTTCCCAAGAAACTTAGCTGAGCCAGAAGGAAGCAGACCTGACCAGAGGGCACTCTGGAACTGTCCTTCTTTGGGGAGAAGCCACACCCAGAACTTTGGACCCCACGTGGATCAGTTTTTGCAGCTGAGTTGCTTCCAGGGAACAGGTGGACATGGCTTTGGTCAAAGAAGTCCTTTGTGACTGACGGGAAACTCCCAGTGTCTGCTGGGGAGTGCCTCAACTTGGTGTTTTCTCACAGGACCAGCAATGGACCAGCAATGGACACACTTTCTCCTTTCTTGCTCATTTGAATCTAATTATATGATACCACGGCTATGCAGAGTGTTGTGTTTACAGCTTTTCTACAATACTCAACTTGCTTTGACTGTGCACACCCATCATCATTCCCTCCACCTAATTTATCTGCACACTCACACACAACTTTTAACACAATAAACATCTAGGACTTTTCAGGACAGTCTCCTTCATTCCCTATGGCTTGGCTCTCTTACTTCTCCTTCCTTGAACAATATATCTTTAATATCCATGTTGCTTATGTGGAGCATATCCCCATATATTTTCTTTCATAGTTCACCTTTGTAAGACCTGTGTGAATGTGGGTGTGTAAGATTATTTAATTTTGTGGCCACAGGTAGGGTCTCTGAGGCATGAGACACAAAGAATAAAACACAGCCTCTGTTGTCATGGAGTTCTCACCCGTGGTACCAGGCTGTTGTAGCGCAGTAAGGCAATTTCCTTTTGGAGGCTCGCACCAAACAGGGGGAGCCATCATCTTAGAAGGCTAGAACTGATCCATTTAGGCTTCAGGAGTCTAGTACAGTGCTCTTCGCTACTTAACCAGCTTTTAAAGCAGGTTTTAAACTGTGGGCTGAGGAAGGGTCAAATTGAATTTGAGCCAATATGTGCCAGCCAATTTTCCTGAAGTCATGACCACATTTGCTCTGTCAGAATGCACCTCGTCATGAAGCCAACACTCCAACTCTTGTGATTTAACACATATTACCTCACGGATGAGTCCAGTTAATTTGATTGTACCATTGTACAGTTCTGGGTTATCACACAAAGGCCTCGTGTTAAGGCAGATTTTCATATCACTGGAGACAAGGAGGACTGCTCTGACAGGAAGTGAGGACGGAGAATCATGACTTAAGCACGTATTCCTGTGGCAAGTCCCAGGGCTTAGCTGAGGTAAAAATCACACCAGGGCTCCTGTTATCAAATGTTCCCAACGTTCCCACTTCTGGAGGACCCCGAGGATAAGGGGAGAGGTACCATCGACATACCCAAAGGTCAACAGAAAGGACTTCTGACTGGGCAACTTCAGTGAACCAGTATGTTGGCTATTTTGTTTTTTATTTGTTTGGTTTATTTTTTCTTTTGTATCTACTCACTTCTGTCATTCATCTGTACCCTCTTTGATGCCCAGCGTTTTCTAAGGTCAACTTGTTGATCTCTGAGGAAAAAAAAATCTAAGAAGTATGTCAGAAAATGTGCAGCATATATTCCTTCCTCACCAAATGCTGACTTTCTTGTACTGAAAGTGAGTTCAGCTTCCCAAGAGGCTCTGCTTAGTCTTTGTAGCATGGGCTCCCTGTTCCCACTGACCAGGCAGGATGTAAGCACCTGCACAGTGCAGGGAGAACTAACTACCCAAGAGGCCAAGCTGACTTCAATCACAGAATTTCTCCAAGCCTAGAGAGTGTCTCTCTTGTGGCTCAGGTGAAATATGGGCAAAAGAAAGACCTCTGCCATGCCAGGCACAGCAATCAAACAGTGCCGAGGTTCAGATTTCATAGCAATGGTTCATGTTGGAAATCAGTATAAACTTTGAAATTGACTGCCTTGGAGTTCTGTACAGCTAACTGCTGTTGGCATTCCAGTAATGGCCATTGATTCCAATGATTCTGACCAGCTCTAGACAGAATCACCCAGTACCTGAAAGCACAATCAATTCTTTTCTTTTTCTCAATTTTCCCAGCAGTTGGTGGCTGAACAATAGAAATGGTTGTGAATGATCAATAAATTGTGCTTAGTTATCTACTTGACAAAATGGGAATCCCAGGCAGCTATGGGTGATCTGGCTCATACCCTCTTTTATCTTCCAAACTCTCCTACCAGGAGGGATCTTGAGTGCCCATTTTTTTCAGACTCTTTCTTTCAGACACAGAAACGTGAATGTTTCTTAGGAGAAAGTCTCTGACTCACTATTTGCCAAGCTATGATTCAGTGGGCAGCATGTAGAAGTTTGCAAATTCTCCACTTTTTAGCTACTTGTATTCAGAAAGTTAGACTGCAATTAAAACAACCAGCATTTATTGTCTAGCCATGTTCATGGGTCCATTGAGACTTCAATGGCTTGTGGGTGCTCTGCCTCAGGGTCCTCATTTTGGTGAGTCTACAGTCACCTGAAGACCCATTAGACATAGCCTATTTCCAAAATGGCTATTTTTTAAATTCAAGTTGTCATATTGGTTCTAAGTTTCTTCCCAATGGGTTTCTTGGGGGTTAGTTGAATGTTTTTAAAACATGATAATGGCTTACTCCAGAGTGAGCAGTCTAGGGGAGAAGACGTTGTGTGTGTGGGTGTCACGATGTCTTTTTTAACAGCTCTTTTCATCATTTCTGCATTACTCTAATATACATGCTAGATTCAATTAATGTGGAAGAAGCTAGTACAAGGATATAAACACCAGATTGCAAACTTCAGCTGGAGGACACTTGAAAGCCAGCTATCACACATGCTTTTTACTTTGTCCATAATCATGAACACATGGAATCAGCCAGTTCTGTTTCTTGAATCACCTTAGAAGAATAAATGGAAAGCATGGAATTTGGCTCAAATCTTATCCCTTGCGAGGCACACACTTATAAAAGAGGAACTCACATAAGGCCTGTGTGATGGTTGCTCTTGATGGATTCTAGAGTCACCATGGAAATACACTTCTAGGTTTTTCTATGAGGGTGTTTCCAAAAAAGTTACACTGAATAGACAAGACCCACCCTGAATGTAGGTGGCAGCAAGGCATGGGCTAAGGCCCTGGAGTGGAATATAAGAAGGAAAAAAAAGCTGAATACCAGAATTCATCTTCCTCTGCTTCCCAACTTGCAGACTTAATGTTTTCCGGTCCTTCCCAGCCAACAGCATGCCTTCCTGGTCAAGAGGGACTGAGCTCCCAAATGGGGAGATGAAAGAGATACTTTCTTCCTTGAGTTCTTTTTGTTAGTTATTTTGCCACAACAAAGAGAAAATGAATTAATACAGACTTTAATTACCCCTTTTCTTAATCTGTGAGGTGGGCATAGAATAGCTCCTTGCAGGAATGCAGCCAAGATTTGCTGAGTGTATGGGAAAGGTTTAGCTAGTATAAAGCAGAAGAGAGAAACAACTCAAACCTTGTTGGTCTGTTCCCTTCTCACTCACTAATTTCCTCTCTGCTCATGCCTTTACAGCTGGATGATACAGTTAAGGAACCTCACCCATAGTGGGCCTTCCTCCCCTCCCACTCTTCGCCAGGCTGGTTAACCCAACAGGGACTCAATCTGGAATATTTATGTTTCCCTTTCCCTGATGAAGGGTTTCTGTGGCTTAATAAAGCAAGGAAGTATGAAAGGCACCTCAGTTCTTTCATATCTTAATTAGCAATTAATTAAGTGGAGGTCCTGTTGCCTGGAATATCTGACAGGCAGGCTCAGTAATTATCTTTTATTATTACTAATGGAAAATGTGGTTGAGGGTTCAGATTTTCCCAGAATCTCAGGTTTAATTGAGTGCCTTGGTGGAAAATAAAGTGAACAGACTGCCCTTTCCAAACATTGCTTTATTAAAAAATATTTTGAAATGCAGTGTCTTGCACTCAGGAGCTTGGCTGGCCTGTCATCTCTAGCTGTGACCTTTATCTAGGCTTAAAGGAAGTGAGGTATGCCACTTCAGAGTCATACCTCTAGGAAAGCACAGAGTTACATTTTGATGAATCTGCTGACAGTGTTTCATTAACCCACCCTAGAAGAGGGCACTGCTTTAGGAGCTGAGCTGGAGAAAAGCAGTAAGATGCTGTGCAACTTGCTGTAGTGACATCTGCCGGGGTTCCTGGTGGTCCCAATCTGGGAGGACCATGAAGCCCGTGGTTAAAAGCAGTGCCCCCACACTTTGATGCTCCCCTAGGACAATGACAAGACAGAGCCCAGAAGCTGACTCACAGGGTTGTAGTAGGTTGGAACCTGACATCCTCTGTGTTCTTAACTTATCCAGTGGGGTCTCTACAGATGTTAACAGTGACCAGACAAGCCATCAGAAGCCTCTTGTTTTGTAAATTGACATGGGATGAGTGAACCTGTGCAAAACTACCTCCCTACCCCAGAGGAAGGCTGCAGGATTATCATAGAAAAAAAACACTTTGGATGGAAGAGGAGACTGTCCCTAGCCACACATGTCTGTGTTGGTATAAACTTCCTCGTTAGTCTTCACTTTGCTGCAGGCATCCAGAACCTGCTCTGAATATCTGGCAGGTCTGAGGTCGGGTCGGTTATTTTCCTTCATCAAGTGGGCACTTTCCATTACTCACAATTCACAGTTCAGACTTGAGGGAATTTATCACATCTAATGGGAGGCTTGAGATCAATAGGATGACTTAGACTCTATCAGCGGGGCTGGAAATCGGTGAGCCATTGGAGCGCCTAAGGCACAGACAGGGCTAAGCTGTAAAGGGCAGAACCCTTCTCCTCTGGAACTTCCAGTGACTCTGGCTTCTAGTCATGGTCTGTGGAGCTGAAGCAGCCTCTCTTGTGATTGGACATCCCCCTGAGTACAGCTACCACACAATGGTCCTTAGTGGAGCAGACTCAGTGGATGGGAAAATGGGGTAGCAAAAGTGTCAGAGCCTAACTGTGCCAGCGTCAGTTGTAGCTCTTGGGTGATGTTTTACATTATTTCTTCCTTGTTCTCCCCTTAAGCAACATTTCTTAAGCTTTCTATGTTTATGTCTTTGCTTTAGGAAAGACAAAATAAATATTGCTTTAAAAGTTTAGAAATCATGGTTATAACCTGACTTTTTTAATCAAGCCTGATAACAATAAGTTTTAACTCAGAGTCTGTGAATTTAGCTGGAAAAAAGTTACATCCTTATTTTTACCAATTTCTAGAGAAAATTTAGCAGTATCTCTAATTTTGAATTAGGTGACAAGTCACAATGTTATTAACAATAGCTATAATGTCACCCATAGAAATTGTAGGTTTTTTTATATCTCATTACAGTTGTAGATATGTTGAAATATTGTTTAAGCTTATTACAACTTCAAAATTATAGCAGTTATTAGGTCTGCCAGTAGATCTTGTTATTTACTATGCTAATAAAGAAACACATATATTACTATACCACAAATTTGGTTTTTCAGCATTTTGACAACTATATTTTAATAAAAATGCAATTTCCTCTGCAATTCCATACACACACACACACACACACACACACACACACATACACACTGTTTCTGAAAAGGGATTTATAGCTTCACCAGGTGCCAACTGAGTTCACATTATGAAAAAGATAAAGAGTTTCTGGCATAGGAGGGAGGGAGAAAGGGAATTGGCTTTGTTGACATTGCCACCGTCAAGGCCATGGTTTTCTGTGCATCGTCCTGTTGAATTCCCACTAAAAGCCTGGAAGAAAGCTACCCTTATTAGTAGTACTGTTATAGTGCACATGTCACCTGAAAGTTCTTGTGATGAAAACCTAACCCCCAAATTCATGTTAGTGATCTCTGGAAGTGGGGCTTTGGGGAGATAATCAGGATTAGATGAAATCACGTCTGGGATTCTCGTGACAGCATTGCTGGCTTCATAAGAAGAGAAAGGAAGACCCAACTGAGCATGCTCTGTCTCACCATGATACCCTTCACCATGTTATGATGCATTATGAAGGCCCTCCTTTCAGCTGCCAGTCAGATGCCAGCACCATGTGGGATGCCAACCTCTAGAACCATGACCTAAATATATATAAACGAAATAAATTGCCCCGGCTCTGGCATGTTATTATAGCAACAGAAAATGAGCTAATCAGGAAATTGAGAAACAATGAATTAAAGTAAGTTGTTCAAGGTTATTTAGCTGTGAAGGTGCAGAACTGGGCTTAGAGCTCAGGCAGGCAGAAGTCCAGATGGCTCTTTTGTCCTTCGTTCAGCTCTGCAGATGAGTCAATATTTAATGTACTAATTCATGTGTTTCTATGTGGCAAAGCTATCTACTGTTGCCTGGAAGTCTGATGGGATGTGCTTGACCTTGGTAGCTAGAGTATGAATACTTCAAGGGCAGGATCTGAGGTAAGCTTTCCTTCCTTCCTTCCTTCCTTCCTTCCTTCCTTCCTTCCTTCCTTCCTTTCTTTCTTTCTTTCTTTCTTTCTTTCTTTCGGCTTATTGCTCCAAAGACCCAAACTAATGAAATTAAACAATTATGCTCCAAGCTTCAAGGTGAGTGGCAAATACTGTGGAATTCTGACCTCTGAAAAGCACCTCTGTGCCATACCGCCATACCTCACATCAAGAGTCCCAGCCATCTTGTGTCCTGGTCCAAGCAGGCTTTACATGTAAAGGGGACCCATTGCCAGCAAGAATTCCATTTTCCCCTCTGCTTACAGTTTCTCTGCATCTAAAGGTTGCAGAATATTCCAGGGCTTAAACTTGACAGAAACAAATCCTATCCTTCATTACTAGAAGCTTCCAGTACACAAGTGTTAAAGTGACCACCAAATCTGGATTACCATACTGGAAAAGCATCCTTTGGAGAACCTTTAACTAGGGATGAATTGCATTTGCTAGCCATCAGTCACTGATAATTTCCTGTCTGAAGACATGTGCTTCCCTAGGAGAGAATCCATAAAAGGAATCCCAGAGAGGAAAGGGAGCTGAGGATTTTCCCCCAGTATAGGTCCTGTCTTGCCATGCGTAGACCCAGGGGGATGAGTCTCCTTCCTGTAGGCTCTAGGATACCTGGCTTATCCAGTGTTGACTGACAAATATGTGACCTCAGGCTGGAGACAGAACATTTTTATTCCTGATGGTGACTATCTGGCCCACCTCAAAGATAGCCAGTTTCTTCTCAAAGGACCTAAGGGTTAAAATGGATGTGATCCCAGAGTCTTGTCTTCTCAGAACAAGCCCAATTTTAATTCACTAGATACTGTCATATTTTTGGATCTGTAATTAAGTGTGGATCAACTGCTAACATGATAAACAATAAACTTCCTAAGTATTTGATGGAGAACTCTCCACAGGGTTCTACTGGATGAGTAGTCAAAACCCTTACTTTCCTTTACCAATTAACATGAAGCATGGAGGGAAAACAGGGCTTGAAAAAGGCATAAAGAGTAGCGCGTTCCTCTCCCTCATCAGGGACAATTGCCTGTTTCCAGAGCCTATGAGATAGAAGGGAGGAGGTGGCATAGCCCATCAGATAGAGAGGGAATTCAACAAAGGATAAAGTATAAAACCACTGGAGACACTAGTTATAAGTAGGATAACTATTTCTTGACTTAGCAAGGTCAAAATTTGAGGAAGCTGGAGGAGTTAATTCAAGATGCTGGAGAGATAGCTCAGTGTTGGAGGAATGAGGCTGTTTGTTGGTTCTTGGCTACCCAGCTAGCTTAGCCCCGAAAAAAATCACACAGAAACTGTATTAATTAAATCACTGCTTGACCCATTAGTGCTAGCTTCTTATTGGCTAACTCTTATATTAATTTAACCCATTTCTATTAATCTGTGTATCGCCACATGACAGTGACAGCTCCATTGCTTCTCTCTGACTCTGCCCTTCTTTCTCCCAGCATTCTGTTTAGTTTTCCCTGCCCAGCTAAGTCCTGCCCTGCTATAGGTCCAAAGCAGTTTCTTTATTCATTAATGGTCATCACAGCAAACAGAGGGAAATCCCATACCAGTTCAGTGTTTTAAAAGGGATTGTTGATCCTCCAGAAAACCCAAGTTTAGTTCACAGCACCCATACGGCAGACCAAAATCAACTGTAACTCCAGTTCCAGGGAATCCAACACTCTCTTCTGGCCTCCATAGACACTAGGCACACAGATAATGCATATATAGACATGTAGACAAAATATTCATAAACATAAAAAATTAATGTATCATTAAGAAATTTGAGCCAAGGCAAATATGGGGAGGGGAGCAAATTCAGAAGCAAGGAGTTTGGTGTATGTGAGCATCCCAAGAAGGTGAGTTCAAGACAAGAACAATGGAGAGAGAGCCTACAGGACTATGACCAGCTTTGAGGTACCTGCTTAGACACTGGTCCTATTGGATTAAAACAGAGTGTATAGCCAGCTTCTTTTAGACTACAAACGCTTAAGTAGAATCTTGGTATTAACAGGACCTGTGTTCAGATCAGAAAGTCTCCTGTGTGTTTGAAGAGGGTGAAGCTGTTTCTCCTGTAACCTGCTTTCAAATGTGGAAGTGAAGTCGTTTGATTTAGTGTGAGAGGAATGGATGGTAGGTTAGTGGGAAGTGGGCACTGGAAATGATATTTTATTTGCTTTAGTCAACATCTGGTTCACCAAAAACTAAAAATTCTGAACTGTGAGTTCTTGGGTCCTGGGATGAGCCAAGGTGTCCCCTGGACTTGTGTTTCAGAGTGTGCACTATGGCCCTTTCAGGAGCAGTTTGGCTTGATCTCCATCTCTGACCTCCATCCACCCTTTGCATTCTGCCCCTGGGCAAACATTGGACAACACAGCATCCCTGTACACGTATCTCCAAATATCCACACACTGAGAGAGTAAGATCACCTTTGTTTATCCCAGCTCCTCTCGTGGCCCACAGGGTCCAGCTCCTCTCGTGGCCCACAGGGTGGTAACTGATCTCCCAGATGCTGTTTTATGTTCAAGGACATGAGATCATGGCTTGGAACCCTCCCCCAAACCTGAGATTTCAGATCTGCACAATCCCTAAGCAGTGAGTTCTCAGGACAAGACCATCTTTTTGTACTTTTAACAGTTTCACCCTCTGACACAGATGGATAAATTGATATTTTGTATTGAGATCCTTGAAGGCATTGAGTGATTTTGTATACTCATCCTTTTAATGAGGGCCTGATCTTGGGACAGCAGAAACTTGAGAAAGGCCTGGGGCTGGTTCTGAAACCGTGTCTACTTGACATTCATATTGTGAGCCTTTATTCTCACTCTCCATTAGGAAATAGAAGGTGAAAGAAAAACAGAACAAAACAAACAATCTCTGCATTAATCACTTAATATCTGCAATAATTAAACTGCTGGAAATATAGAAATGAATGACAGCTCACTCCTACCCTAGAGGGAGGATGCCACATGGCAGGAAGAAGACACCGTCCTGCGATTGTAGGGTTATTTCCACATGGCTTCTGCACCAAGGAGTTAACATAGATACAAATAGAATTCCCTGAAAATCCGGAGTCTGAGAAGGCTGCTAGGCAGTGCTGGGCTCTGAAATAGGTAAGACCTATTCAGACTGGGCAACTAGGTAGGCTGAGACCCACCAGCTCCTGAAAATACCCTTGGGAAGGAGCTAGAGCAGTAGTTCTCAACTTATGGGTCACAACCCCAAAAGGGTCACATATCAGGCACCCTGCATATTAGATATTTACATTATGATTCATAACAGTAGCAAAATTACAGTGTTTAAGTAGCAAAGAAATAATTTTACAGTAGGGGTCAACACAACATGAGGACCTGTGTTAAGGGGTCCCAGCATTAGGAAGGTTGAACCACTGAGCTAGACTAAGCACTACCAGGGACCTTACATTTTCCTTGGGATCTGTTTCTTCAGAGTGAGGTCGAAAGGCAAAGAAAGCCTCTTGAGTTTGCATCCATTGAGCTCTAAGGGAACTCTGCAGAGTCTTCTGGGAATCTTCCAGAACCAAGAAAGAATCCTAGGAGGCAAACTGATCACTTAAGAAGTTGGGGAATTGTCACAGAACCAAAGGAGTCTCTGCTTTTCAAACTCACATTCCTAATATTTATCTTGTTGTTACTGCCTCTCATTCCCAGAGATATTGGCCTTTTAAACAAAGTCATTGACCACACAGTGTGAATCCGTCTCATCTATTACCATCCAGGATATCAAGATTGGAGAGAGAATTAAGGTCTGATGTGGGCAGCAAGATACTAGGAGAGTGGTGAGGCCACCGAAGCAGAGAGGACAGCACACTAAGTCTTGCTCACACTTTGTTGTTCTAGAAAAAGCAGATTTGGTTGAAAAATCTGACCTTAATGTTGGGTGGAGAGGGAACCGACACTGTGTTGGGTTTCTGTGTTTTGCTTTTGTCGTCAGACCACTTACTGCCATGGCGATTCCCTTTTCTGCTAGCCTTTCCTTCGCTGATGATTATGGCAATGCTGCCCTGCTAACAGAGGCCTTATCTAACCTCTCGCACTCAGCGGTCAGACTGGAGCAGCAGCAGAATCTCAGGTGGGCTGCCCCTTCCCGGAAGCAAAGGCTGTTCTCTATGGGCACCTCTAAGCACATTCCCCAACCCATATCAATCACCAACAGAGTCATTTGGCACCAAGATTTAATTCCAGGGACCACATGATGGTGATGGTCCCTTGTGGAAGCCAGATGTACCTGAACGTGGAGACTGTGGGGAAAAAGGAAACATTTTCAGTTTCCTTCACTGAACAGGATCCTGTTAAGCAAGGTTCTCAGTTGACTGCAGAGAGCTGACTGCCAGCCGAGGAAAGGGCCCAGCTCTGGGCTCCTTCATGGTTACAGTCCTGTCCCAGCAACGGTGTTCACCCTGACCTAGATCTGAGCTTCATCAGGGTGACAGCTCTGTTCTACTTATAGGCCTATATCCTGTGCTTAAATGTCTTTGGAAGCAAACAAGTACTCCACAGACCCGAGAGAAAGAGAGCAGGCACAGGCGACACTTGTGTGCTGCCCAGCCCATCATTTCCTTCACATAGTCCTTCGTCCTCACACCAGAAGTAGTCTACTAGGGGTGACAGAAGATGCAACTTCCTTTGCACCAGGCTTCAGCCACCATTCTCAGCCCACTTCCAACCCATTCTCCATGATGCTCCCACACGGCTTTTCTAAAGCTTAAATCTCTCAATGTTTCAGGTGTGCACAAGGCATGTTATATCTGACTGCATTGTTCCCCTGCCCTCTCCTCTCCTTGCCCACTGTCCCCTAACTCCGCTCTGCACCCCAGTCACACTCAACGTGTGCATATACCCAATCTCATGTGTGCTCTCTTTAGTCCTCTACATCTGTTGCTCCATCTGACCAGAAATACCTGCTGAGTAGGTATTGACCCTCCTCACAGAAGACTCTGCCAGTCCAGAGGTGGGTTATCTGCCATCTCTTCTTCTGCCTTCCCTCCTTATTCCATAAACTCTCACAAATTACTCTCTCCAAGGTGCAAAACCATTGCTCGATATAAGCTAGCATATCCGAGCTCCAGGCTTTGTCTGTTCTTGACATGCAGAAGGGGGTCAGTAAATCCCGAATGGAGCACGAACCCTCAGGGCTCCCATGAGGCCTCCCATCACTACAGCTTGGAGAACTCAATTCATGGCGCCAAGGGAAATTGTCCACATTAAACACTCCTGTGGGCTGCTAGAAACTGTGTGCCGAGGAAAAACAAATAAGTGATTAAGTAATGGCAGGCAAGTATTTCACTAAGAATCCTATCCAAATAAAATAACAGGAAAAGTGCCTTTCAGTACTGATTAACCGCAGCTGAGAATTAAAGATCATTTGTAACAAATCATTACAGTCAACTGATTAAAAATGAATGTGCTTGTACAGAGAACCATTACTTTGAGAGAGAGAGAGAGAGAGAGAGAGAGAGAGAGAGAGAGAGAGAGAGTTGTAGCACATTTGACATGAGCCTGCTAGCCTGTATGTATCATAAAAGGCCCATTTACTGACAGCTAATGTGGAGACGGAACATGAATCAGGTTTAAATTAGGTTAGGGCTCAAACCCCGTGCCTGGCTCAGTGAGACTAAGTATCTAGTTGCCTAAGAGGATAGGGATAACAACTACTGACATTTGACCTCTACTGTTTGACAGAAATGGTAAGTTCAAGTTTAAATTTATCCAAATAAGACTATTGAAGTTGATGGAAACCTGAAGATGGTTTTAAAAAATACCCAGAACACTAGCAGTCCCTCCTAGCACAAAAATAGGGATGGTATAACTAAGGCCAGTGTGGTGCTCAGCTTGACAGGCGGGTCACTATATTTAGGATGAATCCCAGGAACTAAGAGCATAGTCATTCATTTGTGCCAATTTTTATGTTAAAGAAAAAGAAAAGGAAGAGAGAGAGAGCAAACAAAAGAAGTAAAAGAATTTTTTAGCTCCAACTTAATCCCCACCCCCACCCCCCGCCGTCAGTCTCCCCAGAAGACATTTGTGCCTCACCTTGCTGACAGTATTCCTGTAAACTCAGAGTGGATATTGAGGTGGCCACGCATGAGTGGATACATGAACCTGGTCAGGGTCAGACTCCTGAGGACAGTCCCCCACCCCCACATCTTGTCCCCTACCTGCCCCTCTCTGAGAAAACTTTCTAGTCTGAGCAACTGGCAGGAGTTGAGTCCTTTTCCTTTATGTTTTAGTAAATGGATGAACAAGTGGTGAGGTTTCAAACTCCTCTGTCCTTTTGCCACTTGTCAGAGTTCTCCCAGAGAATGAAGGCATCTTACACCCCATCCCTTCTGCACCTATCCCTCCCAGCCATGGAGTGAACACAATCACTTTCCATCTCCTGATTAGATAAAAACAATGATGAGCAATTTCTTCATAATCACAAATGCCTCTGATAAGACAGCTTATTTGCATTAAAAACACTTCTACATGGCATTGATCCAAGCCCTTCACTTATGAAATAATCATAAATCAAATGATCACATACATTACCTAGGATCTTATACTCAGAAGGAGCCCATGCTTAGGATATTGTTTTGCTGTTTTGAACTTTTGTTAATGTATACTTATGTTCTCTACGTTTTATTTTGAGCCCTGCAAAGTTAACTACTGGACCTGATAAAGACAGAGAGGAAAAGAAACAGTGAGAAAAATTGAAACAGACTGAGAAAATGGCAGATGTAGGGAACTCTAGAGAAGAGTCGGAAAAAGGCCTGAACTGGCCAGTGGGGGGTCATTTAGCAAAGCCAGAGCGCAGAGAAGGAAGCCTCTGAGGAGCCTTTTAAGTCGAGAGACAGATTCTAGGAAAAGGAGGCTTGCTGAGGAATCCTTAGAGGCCAGGCCTGTCAGATTCAACCAACCCATCAGAGCTGCATAGTGCTTTGGACATAAAAGCATGAAGATCTTCCAGGATAAGAAGACCATGTCTCCCAAAGCCAGCCAGTAGCCAAGGAAGAAAAGTACCAACTCTGAACTTTGGCCATTGTGCTGATGTGATGGACTGCATTATGTCATTCGTTTGTTTATCTCTTCCCTCAATAAACATGGTTTGATATCTAATATGTACATTCTGTGTTAAATCCCGGGCAATTTCAAAGAATCTAATGAATCAGTCTTTGCTCTGGGGAACTCATAATCTGTATGAGAGAAAGGCACATTAGTAATAATGCGATGTGACTGGTGTCGTATATTGTGGGATAGGGACAAAGTTGGGGAAGTTTTATGTAAGATGCCTCCACTGCATCTTGAACAAACAATAGGAATTCACCAAGTACAGAAAATGACAAGAGACTAGAGTAAGCAAATACATAGGAATGAGAAAATCGTGGCTTATTTTGATATAGTGAACAGTCCATGCAATGACCAGCAGAAAAGAATGGTACAGAGACTCGTAGGTCCTGGGATCTAGATGGGAAGAACCTTGGGTTTGACTACAGGCAAATAGGAAACCTTTTCTAGTTTCCTTGAGAAAGAAGGGCAAGATTAAATGGAGTACTAATCTTTTGCTGCAACCAAGATGGACCCTAGTGATGAATGACTAAAACACGCTGGCCAGTTAGAATATAACTAATTACTAAAATTCAAGCAAGGGCTAAAGTTATACTTTGGACCAAAAATGCCCTCTAAAGGTGTGTGTGTTAAAGCCAAGTTCCCAGTTTATTGCCACTGGGAGGTACTTAAGAAACCTTAAGAAGTAGGACCTGGTTGGAAATCTTTAGGTTTCTGGGAACATTAATATCAAGGGTATTTTGGGGTCCTACTCTTTCCTTGCTCTTTTTTTTTCTTCCTATGGACTGAGTGATTTTGTCCCCCTGTGTTCACCTACACCATGATGCTATGCAAGTCTATACCATGGAATCAACTGGTCACAGACTACAACCATCAAGACTGTGAGCCAAAAAACCCTTTCATCACTATAACTTGATTGTCTTAGATATGTTTTATAGCAATGATAGGATGTTGACTATTCAATAGTAAGAGAGTGGCGGGGGGGGGAGACTGGAGGTCTGTATTAAAGGCATACTGAACTATAGTTGGCACATTGGAAGCAATAAGGTAGGGAACAACAATTCTTACGTTTCTGACATAGACATTTGGGTTAATAATCTTTTCTTCAACTATGAAAGAGCATGAATGAATAGGAAGACCAGAATCTGAATTAAAATTTGAGCATAGAAATTTTAGTTGAACTGATGAATATGTGCAGTAGTGTTCTGTTCTAGAGAGTTGAAGTCATAGGAATATAGGATCTTCTAAACATTTAAGCCATATGTAGGATTGCCTAAAGAACATGTTTAAAAAGGCAGGACACTCAGAAGAGCACAGAGTTTAGGAAGTGTTAATAAATGGAACTTGATGACTCAATGATCAATGATTGTCATAGAAGTAAGAGTAAAGATTGGAGAGGTCAAAGAAAACCATGAGGTGGTATTTGTCCCTGACATCTTCTGCCTTTTCTATAAGTCTCTGATCACTGCAAGTGGGAGGGATGCACTTCTTTGGTCACTTTGAAGTCAGGCTTGGGCCACAAGACCTGGTGTAGCCTATGCAATGTCTACCATAGTCAAACAGAAATTTCAGGGACTGCTGTATAATCTCTTTCCTTCTGTTTCTTCAGCTAAGGTCACGAAATAGAGAAAAAGGGAGGAGCAGAACTGTATCTAGCCTTCAGCTGATGTGGGATTTGAGCTTAAAGGAAAACCTTGATTGTCATAAGCCACTGAGACTTGAGGATTGTTGCTTAACACAACAAAAACTGAATGCTACAACCAGAAAAAAAATAGCGTCTCAGCAACAAAAGAAACATTTCCAGAAAAAGCAAGTGGTCAACAGGGTCACAAGGGACAGAGAAGCAATTAGCCTTAGCAATGGGGGGTCACCCGTGATCTCAGGGAGAACAATTCTAGTGTTGTGTGGGAAACTAAAGCCAGATTACCAAGGATTGAGGCATGAATGAGAAGTAAGGAGGTGGAGATTGTTTACATAATGATGCTGATGGTGGAGAGAAGAAAATTGAGAGAAACAGATTGAGATATAGATAGGATAGAAGGACCGCTTTATTCAGAGCAGGAGGCATTTGAAACTGTAGAATGATGAAGATTAGGAGAAGATGGAAAGATCAAAGTTATAAGTATTGAGGTCTTTTACCTAAAAATACTTACATATGATTCCATCATATTAGAGATAAGAGCCAGTCTGGTAGGCCTGTGTGCTCCCCACTGCCCTGGTTCCCCTTTGTGCACTTACTTAACTTTCAAAGCAACTCTGAAGTTGCCATTAGGATTTCCATTATATAGATGATTAAACTGAGGCAAGAAGGTATCTGATTAACACATTCATGCTCACATAGCTAATGACTAACAGAGCCCTGGTTCTAATAGAGCCAGGATTCAAAGTCATCCAACCACAGATAGCAGGTCTTTAATATATCATAACACCCCCCCACACACACACACACAAAGATTCTGAGCCTACTCATGTTCTAAGCCTGCCTGGGAAGATGTTGGAGCAGCACTGGCTTGTATATATCATGAACAAAGCCTATAGCAGGGAAATACTCAGGAATGTACAAGGAGAAAGTTATGCTCCTTTGAACAGTGGGATTGGAACTGGGCATGGAACCTTTCATTTGATGTATCAGGTTGGTTTGCTGACAGTCTTCAGTTCTATTGAGGAGTAAGAAACAATGAAAAGAGGGAAAATGTAGAGCACAAAAAAAGACATAAGAACCAAGGAGTCAAAGCATGGAGAAGAGGAGGTTGTGCTAACTTCTGTGGTCCGCTCATTACTCATGTGTGCTAAACACTGCTCAGGAGTTCAGAGCTGAGAGAGAGAGAGAGAGAGAGAGAGAGAGAGAGAGAGAGAGAGAGAGAGAGAGAGAGAGAGAGAGAGAGACTCTGTTCTTTCCCCAAAGGAATTCCTCTATACTGAGAAAAAAATCTTTGACACTGGGGTGACGTGGTATGGTCTACATGACAGACCAAGGGGAATTGGGACACAGTAAGTCGGAACTTGCTATTCATTGATGAAGAATTGCTAACAATTGCTATCTAAAAGATTTTTATTATTTCCGCTACCTCTTTATATCAGGACATGACTCATGGGATATGAAACGTCCTTCCAACAAAGACTAAAGGTAGAGAGGCCATGGAGGCCAGAGTTACTTTAAAGAATTTATAGTTGGAGAAATCTAATACTATCCACACAGACAAATGCCCAAACGTGACATGCCTTTTAGGAGAGATTTTCAAAGCATGTGTGGCCTTTTATCACTATTGAGTCTGTGGGACATGTTGTGAGTTGTTAGATCATCTTGTGTCGCCTGAGCATTCAGAGAATGCTCTGAACTGGAGAAGATCTCTCTGGCCTCTTTAGAAGTCTAAAGACTTCCCTCTACTGTGGGTACACATGTGGAGGTTCAGGGAAACGAGTCAGTCTCCACAGACAGTGTTGACTCAAGTATAGCTAGGGTCATACACTCCAGCAAGTAGGCAGAGGCTCAGCTCCAGCCACAGTTTATTTTGTTTCCAAATTATTTTCATTTGCAGCCCTGAGCTTGAGTAAACAATTGGCAGCATTGTGCAGAGTGCCTGCTGCTCTCTTTCCCTTCTTTTGTACTTTGAGTTCTAGCTCACCCCAGTTCCCCATTTAAAAGATACCAGTGTACAAACAGATACAGGACAAACATTGGCAGTCTTATGGTTAGCATTTTTTGGTCTCCCAGGTAGTTGCTAGACTCCCTAAAAATCTTTAGCAGAGTGCTGACCCAGGAACACTGGGCACAGCTCTCTCAAGCAGCTCTAACACTATCACCCCTTGCTCCAGTGCCCCGTGCACGCAACTGATATTTCCCACTTGAGTACTGTGCAAATCACATCCTTGTCTACTATTATTTTCACCACACTCATCTTCCTTGGAATCTATAGGTCTGTTACTCCTCCCTCAGAATCTGGAGTCTACATGATCTTTAATATTTCCCTAATTAATCTCTAGTTCACTTCAGATTCCTACGTGCCTGGAGGAGGAAAAGTGCAACTGGGAGTCAGTAGTAAAGAAAGATCTTCAGAGGAAATGAGAGAAGGTACTTTCAGCATGAGTAGATGCTATGTGACATTTACATAAAGAAATGAGAAGTGATCTGAGCAGAAAGATAATGTGTGCAAAGACCCAGAGTGTGATTGTACAGAGGGACTCCAACAAGAAACCAAGTTGGGGGGGGGTTAAGACTTTGATGGGAGGTAAAGGAGGGACCTCCCATTCAGGCAGGATTGCAGCCAGGCACTGATTCGTGTTCATGATGGACCAAGAGGGCCACACATCAGTTCTAACAAAAGGAAGCTTTTACCTAGAGACCCTCGCATTTCCACAGGGAAGAATCCCATCCCCCTAACTGTGTGTTTTTCGGAGAGGAATGAATGAATAAGGAAGATTTTCTGATAAATCCAGAGACCTTCCCTAGGAATGAAAGCCAAATATGCAATAAAGCAAGGTGTGTCCTGCTGCTGCTCTATCTGGGAGCAGCAAGAGGAGGCGTCTCTCTCAATCACTTCCAGAGAGTGCACGTGCTATTGATTTACTGATGCCCAGTTGGCTATAATGAGAAAGACACCAGCATGAGAAAGATACTGAAATCAGACTATTTTCCCCTTGCCAATCTTCCCTCTGTGCTTGCATCCCCCTTTCTTAGTTTTCTCCCTTTTAAGATCAAATTGTGTGTGACTTTTCCCCCCTTTAGGAGCACTGCCTCTGCCCTTTTTCTGGCTACCTGTCATTGACTCACCCATCATTTTTACTCTAAGCTAAAAAAGATTTTTTTAAACACTAGGATGGACAAGGAGGCTCTCTGTAAGAGAGCACTCAGCAGTGAAGGTTAAGAGACATGAAGCTAATGAACTAAAGGATATTGGTTACATCTCACTTGATTACACTCAGAAAACGTAAAACCATCTTTTAGTCACAACTGGCCATTTATCTGCTGGACTGCTTGGAGCAATACCCCCACTGGCATTTATCTCTTGCCTTCAGGTTCCAGTCAAGGTTTCTAGAAATTAGTGATTCATCACCAAGCACAACAGCTACCACTGGGACCTGCCAAGCCAGGATAAATCACCATGTCCCATTGCCAAGATGTTGTCTCTCATTGGTAATATCTTCATGCAACTGGCTGGTATGATAGTATATGACACCTATGCATAACAGGAGAAGCAAATGTAACTGATTGGTGTGCCAGGACCACAGAGGGCATACAGAGTCATGCTGTTCAAGGCTGGCTTCTAGACTCCTTATAAGCCCACAGCTTTAGAAGGAAAAATGTGAGTGCCTGCTTAGAGGCTGCCTTTGTCTCATAAGCACATAAGGCTTACTCATGTGAGTGAAAAAAATAAAAAAAACTCATTAAAAAAATACTTTTAGCAAATCAAGTTTGTCATAATGTCTAGAATACTGATTTTAACAACTAAAATACAGCAACATTAACAATACAATACTAACAATAATGCAGTAGCATTAGTCAGGAGAGCTATGCAATTAAACACAGTGGATCAAATAGCCAGTTATCCCTGCTCCCTTCTGAAGATTGCTTCTCTGTAACAGCACAATTCTAAGATCCCCTGAGATTTCCCCTTTTCTGATATGAATGCTATGTGTACCCTCTGTGGCTGTGGACTTGTGACTTGTCCCTGTGAGGAGGTTATGTCACACGATGTGGTTGTAGTTAACACAGGGTTATGGCCTGGGTGGCCCTGTTGGACAAGGGCCCTGAAGGACAAGAGTCCTTCGATAGCAGAGAGCTTTCTTTGGCTGGTTGTGGAGAGTGAAGTCAGGGAGCTCTGAAACATGAGAGCGACTTGATGTGAGAGGGTCTTTGTGGGTGAGTTTAAGTAGTCAGTATGAAGAGATTTGCCAATAGCTAGAATGGCATCAGGGACCTTGGTTTTATAATTGCCACATAAAGAATTCTGCAGCAACTTGAAATAGCTTAGAAGTGGATCTTTCCCAATCAAGTCTTCAGACAGGGAAGTGGCTCATCAATTGCACAATTCCAACCTGCTGATTCTTGTGCTAAGGACACAGTTAAAACATACTAGACTCCTAACTCAAAAATGGGATAACAGATTTGTGTTGTTTTAAGTTGCTAGGCTTCTGTGACTTACTGTGCCACAAGAGAAAACTAATGCACCCTCCACAAGGCTTAAATGTATAAGGAGATGATTACAAAGAGAGCAGTATTTTTCAAGAAGGGAAGCAGGTCACATAGGTTTCCTGTTTTAAAAGAGTAGCCACTTGCAGAAGGGGAAGCTCAAAAGCAGCGATCTGATGTGAGAGCCAGGGAGAACTCTGGAGCCAGACCCCCGTGCCTCTAGAGTGCAAATGGCACTGCCCACAGGAAGAGAGTTAAAGTCTTCAGTTCCCCATCTTCACATCCTTGGAAGACCAGAGGTTGATTCCCTGGACACTCTGCACCAAATGGACTCTGGACTTGGGGACACCGTTTCAGCTGGCATCAGCTATGAGGAGAACAACAGAAACAGGAGGACTGAGAAAAACTTCCAATGCTGAACTATGGTTCTCTTCCTCCAGCACAGGACTTTGTCATGGGAAGAAAGCTTTTCCAGATTGTTCTCTGGAAAAATGGAGCCGGCATACATCTTCCCACCCCTCCCCACTGTTCGTGCACACTGCACATGCACACACAGCATCAATCAGCTCTTTCATATTACTCATGGTTGAAGTGTGAACAGAAAGCAATTAGCAGACTTTTGAGGTCTTTTGTAGATAAGAATAAACAAGGAAACAAGAGTCAGAACAGATGATTCAGGGGAAAACCCAAGTGAAAATAACATTTAATAGGATTTTATTTACAAAGAGAATAGTCCAAAAAAAACCAAGAAAACATTCTTGAGTATTAAAAATTAAGGTATCAAGGAAAAAACTTTAAGATCAGCAGAATGTATAAAACATAAGGGTAAAGGCCCTCTTCCAGAAAGACACACAAAAGATGGTAAACAGGAAAGAAAAGACGAGAAAACTGAGTGGTCCAGCCATGGAGACCCAACTTCTAACTAATGGGAGAGGGAAACAGAGAAATGGATAAAAAGAGCTACAAAGAAAATAGAGGAATGAACATACTAAAAAAATGTAAAGTGGAGTGTGGTTGTCCATGCACGATTTTAAACCAAGTAATAGGGAGGGAGATGCAGGCAGGGCTCTGTGAGTTCCAGACAGCTAGGGCTATATAGTGAGTCCCTAAGAACAATCAAGCAAGCAAACATACATATAAGATAATGTGATAATGTTTTTATGCTAATACTGAAGAAGATAACGTCACATTTTAAATAAGTTTATTTAGTGCCCAGAAAACAACAACAACAGAGGATCAGATCAAGGCACACTGTCATGAAATTTCAGAAGATCATGGATAAAGAAATCTAGAAATCTCTTTTAAAAGGCAGGTGATACTCAAGATATAAGAAATCAGGCTGAGGCCATAGCTTAGTGGTAGAACACGTGCCTCTTACACATGAGGTCTTAGATCAGTGCTCAGTACCACCAAAACAGTAACAACATCCCCCAAATCAGGGTGGTCGTAAATATTTCAACAGAACACTGGATTCTAAAAGACAATGGTGCATTTTCTCAAAATTTGGGAGCTAATAATTTTCAAGGTGAACTTTATATCTAGCCAAACTACCAATCAAGTACAAGGAGTCGCTGCAATTTTGAATATCTAAAATCTTCTTTTCTAACTATTCACCTAGGATGTAACACTTCCCAGGAAGCTAGTGGAGAATGTATGCCACAAGACTAAGGAGCAGGCCAAAAGGGAAAGGATGGCATTGGAAACAGGAAACCTAGGAAATAGAGAGTCATCCAGAGAAGGAACTGAATTCCTGAGATGAAGGTGACAGAGCTCCAGAAAGATGGAAGTGCTGCAGATATAGCCATCAACCTTGGCGGGGCAGGAAGGTGGGCTTTCAGAAGGACGTCTCTCAATAGGAATTAGAAAATGATGCATTGCTTCAGGTGTTCGGCAGTTTTCCTGCTTTATGGGTGTGTCATAGAGTTTGTTGCTATTGCAATTAAGCACCAAGAAAATAAGCAGAGGAGAAATTGAACTCTAGGGACAGCCAAAAAGTTGTACAAATGAAGAAATACTGTTGCTGTACTATACACAGCTTTGTTGTGGATAATAGTTAGAAAGGCAAAACAGTAAAAATATGAAATATAAGTTTGTGATAACTTTGATGAATTGTATTGGATGGATGGGGAAGATGGTGTGCATGTGTGCACTGTGGGGACACAGGTGGAAGAGCAATGGTTGTAAGAGATAAAACCTTACCTCCCACAGCTAGAAATCAGCATATTACAATATTATAACTCAAGTGTAATATTATTTAAAAATAGAAACAGTTTCAAAGACAGTAGTATACATAAATCTTTATTTAGGTAAATGTGAGAATAAATGGCAAATAGTGCTTGCTTATGAAGCTCAGTTTTTAGGATTGGGGAGGAATGGACCAGTGAACTGCTTTTTTTTTTTCAAGGAGCCCTGTAACTCTATGGTTTTCTAAAATCTGGATAAGCCATTGGGAAACCACAGAAAACATGGCATCCTGTGGTAAGAATGCTTCTCTTTTATCCCATGCTTGTGAGGAGAGGTGGAAAAGCGTTATTTCTCATAAGTAAGCCAAACTCTCAAACATGTAAATGCCCATGGATCTTAGGACTAACCCTGCAGAACTGTGGAAGGTATGGTTTATCTGTGGAGTGATGAGACATCTGTCAGTCAACACTGGCCAGTTTTCAAAGTCTGTGCACACGTTACCTTATTTGATCTTCAGAGTGCCTATGTGTGAGAATCAGGGCAGGAAATAGTATATGAACAAGGAAACTGGAATCAGAGGACTCATAAGACCATCTTTGTCACACAGCCTAGACTCCTGGTTGCTATTTTATGGGCCAACTGAAGCCATGAATCTAAGGCAAGGGAAACTACTAGAAACTATCTCCTCTGCTACACTATCCAGTTGAGATACTGAGGCATTATTTTATCTCCTTCATCTTTCCACCATATAAATCCTTTCCTTTTTCTTTCTCATACCCATATTATTCCTATCCCAACTTTTTGGGGTCTCATCTCTGCCTCTTGAGGCTCTCATTTTGATAACTCCAGATTTAATTCTTGACTTGAGGAATTGGAATACTTGAAGTGCTGAAAATGATCCGATGAGTCGTTACTGTGGCATTGTCCACTGGTTTAAACGGCTGCCATCATGGTCTGCTCATAGCTTTGGAGTCAGGATTGAACCTGGGAGACCTGAGGTCCCCATATCATCACATACTATCTACTCAGCTCCCACTGCATCTCAGATTTATTTCCATCCAGAATTGAGAGAAAGATGGGGTCCTCATGCCCCTTTACTCCTTTGCTTTATTTGAAGCAACAAAAGAAAGGTGAACTAAACAAGATGGACAAAGGGACAGGAAGCAAAGGGAAACCCTGCATCTCCAGGCATTTGAGTTCATGTCCGTTGTGAATGCAGCTGAGGGACACTGGGGTTAGAAGGGGGAAGTCTGAGTCACCAGCACTTTTTCTAGCCTCCAGTTTCTTGGAGAACTCTTGATCCCATTTCCTGTTTGAGGGATACAGGATTAGAGCCTCCAGTGTTATAGCTGCAGGCATAATTCCAACATCTGAGAACATTTTCCTCCCAGATATTTAATTTCCCCTTACAGCCGTCTTACCACTGGGGCCCTAAACACACTTCACAACTCTATCTAGCACATCATCATAGCCTCTTTTGCAAGTCTTTTAATAACCATTGGAAAATAATGCTGCCTTTGATTCTGAGGCAAATCTCTAACACTTCTTCCCTTGTTTCTAATTAGCAATATTTCTGCGGTAATTAAGATGAGAACAACTCTTCGGTTCTGCAGCATTTTTTTTATTTGGATAGAAGGAAAAATATAATAGCAGGAGGTGGATCTGAGAACGACTCTGCTGTCTGACTCAGTTATATTTAAATTAATTTCAGCATATCTTTAAAACAACACCCATTCATGCATTCTCATATAAATAGCACATTCATGCTTTTTTACACATGCCCTTCATACACAAACATGTGCATGTGCACACACACACAGGTATTCTTGTATGAGCACATGCTCATGTGCACAGACACAGAATAGTTACCCATTTCTTAGTTTTAAACCCCAAATAGAGTTTGAAATGCACTAATGGAAATACTACCTTTCTGTGGGCTGAACAAATGAATCATTTGCAACCCCAGGCAGCCCCTAGATGAACAGTCTCGGTGAGGTGAGTGCTAATGAAACACGGCCAGAGAGCAGCAGCCTTCCTTCTTTGGATGCTGAAAGTGGGCAAATTTTCTTACTGCTCAGACAACCAGGGACTTGGCATTTTCAGGATCCTTCACAGGCTTGCTATATATGTGTGTTCAGCCTATGTTAGCTTTTGCTCTTGCTTAGCATAGAGGAGATTTGGGAAGCTACATTGCCAGACAAAATGTAACACTGAAGACTGAGTCAAGGGTCAATGGTACTACAGTTTCCATTTGAGAGATGATGCTCTTGAACTCTATGAGTGTTCATGAGTCACAAATGTGTGCTTATCTGGACCCCTAAGGGAACGACAAAGGTCTACTCTATGCCAAACAAAATAGATAACCTCTTTGCAGTTTGACTGCTTTGAAACCAGTCATATTTCGAGGTTGGATCTCATTAAGAACTTTTGCTTGTAATTTTAGGCGTGTCTTTCCAGAAGACTGACAGGTTGCATAGGGGTTTATTTAACTGGAAATTATTATCTCAGGAACTTGGTGGTTATTTTTCCCTCTATCTAGTTACTTTGTGATTCCTACAGCAGAGTTGCTTACCAAGAGCAAGGTTTCCTTGGTGGGTAAGACTGGGGTGTGACCATAGGGAGTGCTGGCTACAGCATCCAGCCAGGCCCCTTTTCTGGGCTGATAGGCTAAGCAGAATGCCTTCCTTTGTATCCGTTATATGGTCCTTGTGAAGAGCCATTTGGTCTTACAGATTTTCTTATTCAGCTCTCACAACTGATAGATGAAGCTAAGCCTGTGTGTGTCTCAAATTACAGGTGACACAGGATAGTAACCCTAGCTACACAGGAGGCTCAAGTAGGAGGCTCATCAGTTCAAAGGCCATCTTGGGCTACAGAGCAAGTTCAAGGGTGGCCTGGATAACTTATGAAACCATGTATCAAAACCAAAACAAACAAACAACCCCCCCAAAAAAAAACTAGAAGGGAAAGGGGGGAGTGTGAGGATGTAGCTCAGAGACAGAAGGAGTATCTCATCTGTTGTAGGTCCTGGTTCCAGTCCTATCTAACTAACCAGATAACTAACTAAATAAGTAAAATTTCGGGTAAAGAATGTAAGTCAGCTGGTAATGACTAGTAAGATTAGAATCCAGTACACCTTTCTTCTCTACATACTGATTTGATTGTCTTTAGTTAAGCAACTATTAAGGAATTTCTAGCATGGATTAACTATAAGGATAGGTCAGAAAATTCAAGAGAATCACAGAGGAGAGGAACCAGATTAAATGGCAAATGAGACCACATATGGCAAGACTCTTACATGGTGCCTGGCTTTGGTCATATTTTATCTGTGGATACACAGAATAGAACAGTTTCAGATATGAATCAGTCAAGTTCATGTAGTTGCCTTAAAGAGCACTGGTAGACAGTTTCTGTTACTCCTTTGAAAGCACATTTTTGATTTCTGTGATAAAACCCTCTAGGCTAAGCCCATGTCTGTAAGAACTCCTTTGGCAGTTGCGGAAAGCTTTGGCACTGTGCTATCTCTTTATTCAAGTGCACTGGCTGGTCACAAGGCTCATCCAGCCACTGTCTGAATACATAACTGACGTGTAGAGAAAGGTTTCTCCTTAAGTTTAACTGGAGAGAGAGACACATCCAAGATGTCAACATTATCTGGGGACAGGGCCATTGAAACACACTTTCAGCTGGTCATCTGGAGAAAATACTGTCAAGATCACTGAGTTTTAAGTTAAGCTTTCCTCCCCAGTTCCTGAACTTCCATTGTTAATAGACTTAATGCTCCTTATCTTTATTCTTAATTAAAGTCAGATACATAATGCCATGAGCAATCTCAAGTATTTGCTGATTTCTGCCTTCAATAGCAAGATTCAAATAGAAGCCTCCTTCTGTCTTTCAGCTGTATGATGTTCAGGCCATTGCAGACATCACCCCAGCTGCTTTCTAATTGTTCATGTCTAGGTCCTATATAAAACAAAGTAAGTGGACTCAGACACTCTGACCCAATCCTACTCTTTAAGGACAGTATGATGATGTTGAGAGATCTGAAATAATATGCACTTAATTGAGAAGAAGTCAGGGATGAAGCTACAGTTTCTGGGCTCCTTAATAATTACATCTCCAAATAATTTTAAGAAACCATATTGTTGCTGGCAATGCAAACCAAAACAGAACCATTCTGCATGTAGGCTTACCAGCCACTGAGGATACCATCATATGTCTTTAACCTTACTTCCACAATCTTGGGCTTTTGAGGTTGGTTTTTCCTCCTTATGAGTGGGTCAACAATCTAAAACACCAAGATGAACATGCCAGTTCAGTGGGCAGGCATCCCTGATCCAATAAAATACAAATACAAATAATTCCCATTAAGAATGAAGGATATTCTGAGCAGAAAAATGACTAGTCTACTACCTGGTAGAGAGCAAGTTTGATCTTAGCATATATCCTTTCGTTTTATCTGAATGTACTTTATCTTTTAAACACACTGTAACAAAAGTTCCTTCTCTATGTTCTGTGAAAACAGGACCATGTTTGGTAAGAGTTTTAGGCTTGACCTGTTATCACATCAAGCAAACAAAACCCATTATCCATAGAGGCTGCTCAGACAGGCTGGATGCCCCGTGATACTCACCTTCTCTGAACCCTGATTTTCTGGTTATTTAGTCTGTCAGCTTCCCTAACACACCTCCTCTTGTTCCTTCATGGTCCACCTTCTATTCTTTGTATGGAAAGAGTGTATCTTGCTTTGTCATCTCTACCAAGGTACACAAGGAAGCAACTGCACTCTTACTTCTTCAGCACAGTGTTCTTCCATGGAAGACAGAATGAAAAATCACCCAACAATAGGACTTTTCTATCTTTTAAACACATACCACTCATCAATGTGTGAAAAGGACAATAGAGAATACAGACCTAAGTCTTCCTTTGATACAGCGTTCCCTGCTCTAGAACCTTGGACAGCTCATCATTTGGTATCAACAGGACCTCATATAACTTACTGAGTATCCTTTCTCTTTACAGAGCAGTGGTCCTCAACCTTCTTAATGCTGTGTCCCTTTAATTCAGTTCCTTATGTTGTGTTAACCCCCAACCACAAAATTATTTTCACTGCTACTTTATAACTGTAATTTTGCTACTGTCATGAATCATAATGTAAATAGCAGCTATTCAGAACATCTGACATGCGACACTTGTGAAAGGGTCATTTGACCCCCAAAGTGATTGTGACCCACAGGTTGAAAACCACTTGTATATATATTGACATATGTGTGCTAAATACATACTTTTTTTTTGCTCTTCCTAAAATCTGTTAATCTTCTTTGAAATTGTTTCTTACAATGATACTATTAGCTTTGTATTATTGGTATCTATTTCACAAAAATGAGGAAAAGAAAGCTCAGAGGAATTAAGCAGCTTTCTCCAAAGAAATACACATCATACAGACTTCACCTCAACTCTTTATAACTCAAAATCACACTCTGAGTTACTTTGATATACTGCACCAATCTTGTTAGGAAATTCCCCCCTTACATCAAACCAAACTCTTTTACTTCATATTCATTCATCAATCCCCTGGGAAATTTACAGGATAGAAATTGAATTCCTCTTCCACGGGATAAGTTTTAAAATGTTTAAAGATGGTTATTATGTATTCTCTGTTCTTACAACTTTTTAAAAGCACCTTCCTTAAAAACCCATTATGGAAATGCATGGATAGGCAAAGCACAGGAATTTTAGGATAATGAACCTATTCTGTACACTCCAATGGTGAATGTATGTCATCATACAGTTGTCTAAATGGGTAAAGTGTCTGCCATCCATATGTATAGATATAGGGTCATCAACATGTAATAATTGCTCCATTCTGGTTGTGGGAGAGGTTATCCGAGGTTATTCTGCTAATGGGAAGGTCATTTGTGCATGGAGCTCTGGCGTATATGGGAAATCTTTATGTATTCCACTTAGCTTTTCTGTACACCCAAAATTTTGTCAATAAACAAAATGTATTTCTAAAATATTATCTTTGCATAAACAAACAAAAGTCTTCTATGGCAGAATGGTTGAAACTGATTAATGTTTAGGTGACTTTTATTTTGTGATAGAACCATGTTGGAATTAGGTAAAGACAGTGGCTACAATACATTGTGAACTACTAGATCCTACCAAATGACTCACTTTAAAATGGCCAATTCTGTGTGATATAAATGTCACTTCAGCATATTGCACAAGTGTTGCCAAGTATTTTAGTTATTTTAAACATAGAATATTGGTTACAGAATGACATAATTCATATACCCAACATCCCAGCTTTAAAATTAGGTATGAGTAAATAATAGAAGTGAGGTCTTGTGCATCTTTCTTATATTGCCTTATCCTTTCCACTGAGAAGCAGCTTCCAGCCTGGACTTGATATTTCCCACTTCCATCAATTTATTATTATTGTACTTAATACATATGCACTATTGAACAATAAATAGCATTCTGGTATGTGGATTTCTTGATGTACATAAATGTTCTCATACTGAAAATATTCCCATTTAATTTCCTTTTTCTATAATAATAATTATGAGAATCATGAATATATCCCATTTTTTCAGCCATTCTCTTGCTGATGGACATTTGGATTATTTCTTATAGACATGACAATGAATGTTGCTAGGAGCAATCTTTATATGTCTTCTTGTGTATGGCTATGAGAACTTTTCTAGGTTATACACCTCTGGGTATCTCTAGTTTTGCCATCTATTGTTCAGGTACTCTCATAATGAATCTTTAGGATGCTCTGCCACTGTGTTTGAATTCCCTGGAGAAACTTGTACTTATTAAGAACCAGAAAAAATAAAAAGCAAAAAAACAACAAGTTTTATGCTTTTCTGGAAAGAATCCTTCTTCAGTGCTTTAGTGCCCATATACACTATAATTTTCTACTGATAGTCTAATCAAACAGTAACCCACAAACATTTTTATATGAATTGATTGTTGTATAAAAGGGAGGAGAGGTGTGGGTTGTATTCCCGGCACCCAGCTCCCAGCCCCCAGCCGCCGGCCCACTCATCCGCTGGTTGCTTGCTTATGCCCGAAATAACCACATGACAATTATATTCATTTAAACTCTGCCTGGCCCATTATCACTAGCCTTTTCTTGGTTAGCTCTCACATCTAAAACTAACCCATTCCTAAGAATCTATGGTGACTTACCAGAAAAGTCTAACCTGCATCCATCTCCGGCGGTGGGAGCATCATGGCGACTCTCCCACTTCCTTTCTTCCCAGAACTTCCGTTCTGTCTACTCTGCCCACCTAAGGGCTGACCTATCTTACAAGCCAGGTAGCTTCTTTATTCAACCAATGAGAGTAATACAAAATACAGGAGAACACTCCCACATCAATTGATGATTCTTTTTACATGTAAGTGCAAAGCCTTAACTTTTATCTGTATTAAACTTCGATAGTTTTAGCCATTCCTGTATACTGAAGATGCCTTGACTCCTGGCTCTGCTATTCACTCATAAGCCGGCTGAGCATACTTTCAAACATGAAGATTCGGAAATCTTCCCCTAAATCATTAATATGGATGAAAAAGCAAAGCACGAGCCCCTCCAACATAGTGTAAGATGTTCTCACATCATTGACGTGACCAACCGTCTGGCCATTGCTGCCAGTAGCCATCACACTGTCTAATAGTGTTCCACAGCCTCCAATTTTCCACTCCATCCACAAAAGCATCAAGTCTGACTTTGTGAAGGAGGTGGCCTTATCTACAGTGCTTGACTGATTTATGTCTAGAAATCTGGTACAAATGGGATTTCACTGTATGCCATGTTTCACTGAACCCTTGCTAGCCTCTAGTGATCGCACAGTCCCTTCCAAATTTCTATAGTCTGTTGCAATAATAATTCATTTCACACTTTCTATAATGATAAGTATCAAATTCTTTAGGCTGTACAATCTACAATCTCCTCTTTTCACACCAAAAAAATGCACAAACAGGATTTTATTACCTCCAGTCTTCGAGTTTCTTTCCCTTAGTTATTTCTAGTTTGTAATTATTTTTTTAAAAAACAAGATTATGTATTTCTTTAAAAACCCAGCACAAAAATTGTTGGGTTTGGATTTTTTCACCATTTAAGTTTTACATTTTGTTTACCCAGATTGAATATCAAAATTAATTCAACTACACTGATTTTATTGTCTTCTGCTGAAAGCTCTTGATTGTTTGTAAGTAAATGAGTGGCCCTGCTCTATCATCTCAGCCACAGTCTTGCACTGAAGAATGCATCTGCCCCTCCAACTTCTCCTAATTCTGAACAAAGTTACTGAAAGTTGTTGTGTTGTCTTTGTCTTTTCCCCGAAGTCTCTGCTCATCAGGGCTTCTCTTCTGGCACTATCTTATAGGCTGAAGACATTTTTTTTCCTATCTGTCCTTGGCTTGAATGTGTTCCCTTCTATCTTCTGTGCTTGACTTTGAAATATGTGAGGTCATTGTCATGTTTTCGGCATTATTTCAGGGTGTCATCTCCTCTCCTCACCTCCTCAAAATAATGGGGTGTGTCTTCTTCTGAAGGCATAAGGGATGCTCAACAGGCAGGCTGTTGGGAAGTAACCCAGCCATCACCCATGTCAGCCCCATCTTCTATCTTCTGTCTTACCCTCTCTCACACACAGTAACAAAAGATATCACAATCAGAAGAAAACCTGTTGACTCATGGACGTAAGGGGATTTCCAGCCTCCTTAAACTCTTGGCTCCCTGATTGGTGGGTGGGATCTTGTAGTATTCAAAGTGCTCACTGAATCCCATTCTCTTTAGCTTAAGCTTGAATCAGAACCTGTTGTTCAGAGGAGAAAGCTGTAGAAGTCATTGAAATGCTGCATTTAGACCTAAAAGTCAATAAAACCTGGGCTGCAAACTGTGGAGGGTTTATCTATGGAAAGAAACCAACTGGAACAATCCATTATTCATGTCTTTCCACATTAAAAATAAGACTTCTCCACAATGGCTCTCTATGCACAATGCTGTAGTGCTGAATCCCTTGTTTGGAGATTTCTAAGCTCTTAGTCCCTCAGTGTGTTTTCTATGTTTTGGTGGCTATAATTCATTGGCAAAGATATTAGAATAGAGTATCCAAGCTTGGGACCCCTCCCAGAACATCATAGCTCTTCTGTATTCCTAGGATACATTCACATCCCTAAAAACTGAGAATAATTATGACTTCTTAACATCATGGGCAAGGATAAGGCTAACAACCTAATAATTATAAATTTCCTTGACAAAGGAGAACAAAGGGCCACCTTCTATTTCGATGTATCTAATGTGGTAATATCCAATAGGGTCTCACAATGTGCTAGCTGCTCACCCCTTACAAACTACATAGGTATATTTATTTTTTCATTGTCAAATAATTTTTCTGGTCCATTTTCCTCCCAAACTAAGCAAGTCTGGTTGAGATTTTATAAATCCAGTGTCTCCCACATTCTCTACCCAATTCTGTCACCTACTACTATTATTAAGAAATGCCCAATTCAGATACATTTACACTCCCCAGCTCTTCTTACAGCCAATGATCCTAAGTGCTCAACAGATTTGTCCTGGACTTGGAGTCTGAGTCTGTGGAGCAAAACTCAGATAATTTAAGTGCCTCTTCTAACAGAAGGCAACTGGAATTCAATAGAGATAAATGTAAAATATTGAACAAGGGAGCTGAACCATCAGCGGGGCAGGATTCAAAATGGAAAGGGGATGGCTGAATGACTAAGCAGAGGAGAACACAACACACCTGAAGAATTTGTGCAGAAATACACATTCTGGGTAGACCCTGCAGAAAACAGGAGCTAGGATGCTGCAATGCTACGGCCAAAGGAGAACCATTGGAATTCAGCGTAAACAGGTTGCTAGAAACCTTGTCAGACTGGGACAAAGGGACTTTGATGGCTATGAAGAACTGCCAGCTTTTAGCGGTTGTCATAAGGAGTCAATTTTGTTTTTTCTCTGCCAGGCCCCTAACACCAGAAGTAGAAGATCCAATGATAACCCGAGGCATTGGCTATGTCTACTGGGAACAAAACAAAAATAAAACACAGCCGACACTCAGGCTGGTTAATTCAATCAAATGACTGGCCTTGTTCCATGAAGAGATCAATTCAATCAGCTGCTTGACCAAATGGTCAGGTCCAATCAGAAAGCATGATCGATTCCATTGCCCCACATAGAACCAGCCAAGCAAGCCAGTACGGTAGGGAGCCAAAGAATCTCCCGGATGTTTGAAACATTCACAGCAGCAGCAACAGCCTCAGTTACATCCCACAGGGCTTTCCATTTCCCTGCCTTTAAAGTGTACTTTCACAGAATTACCTAAAGGACGGGCTCTGCCTTCTCTATGACTGATGCTATTCGTCAATTAAGAGAAGACAGACTCGCAAAGCTCTCCACTGTGTTGACAGACATACTAAGCTCTTTTGGCCCATACTCCAGGTTCATTGCTGTGTTTTGGCACAGAACAACACGGAGGCTTCAGCTGGGAAATGCATTGTTATTTGAATGCATAAGGAAGAAGAGCTGTGAGCATTGGTAGTGTCTATGAGAGTTCTCTATTGTCTGTTATTTTCCAATCAACCAGGAGCAAGGCCTTTCTCACACTTTGGCAGGATAGTAAAGGTCTCATTCTGCATCCCTGTGTTTTAGCAAAGCATTTTCTCTGCAGCTTGATTCCCAAGTTCATAAAACCCCGGGAGAGAAGTGGTTTTCTTTGCTTTCTGCTGTCACTTCAAAAGGGTTATGTGTTGCATCTTCCCTCTTTCGACAAGACACACAACAAGAATTTCTTATCAGAGAACCAGTTGTCAAATTCAACTGAGATTGGCAAGAGTGCACCATTGAAAGTGCTCTCAATTAGACTTATAAACATGAACAAGGCAAACAGGAGAAACCTAACTTCCTTTTGCAGCAGCCAGTCCCTTATGCAAAGTAAAAGGGACCAGTTTTTTCTCTAGTCCTTGTCCTCTTTCCTGCACCTGCCCTGGCTCCCTGGCTACCACTCCCTTTCCCGTAAGAGAGGATGACTAGGAAGTAAGCAGAGGAGTTGAGATCCCTATGGGCATCAGAAGTTCCGTGTTAGCATGTAGCTGGAATGCTTTTTTGGGGCTTGCAGTGTTCTCGATAGGAGAGAAATTTCTCATCAAGAGCTGTAGAGAACTCTCATGAGTAGTGGTTCCTTATTAATCCATTTAATCAGTAAATTACATGATTAATAAATCAAATGGTATTCTGAGGGCCAGAATATATAGAAGGAATTTTGTCTTGGTTGCATAGCTGGTGCCCACTTTATGTATTCTTGACCACAGTTCTAGAATTTCCACGTAGGAACACTTAGGGGTGTAAGCCGCGAGGGGGCCTTAGGAATATACTTTGGTCAAATATTAATGAGGGGATAGTTTTGAGGCACAGAAGACTGAAAGGAAATTGGGTCACACCTGAATGCTCTCAGCCACTGAGTATCTGATCCCTCCTGAATCTTTACTGTTCTGAATGAGGACCCAGAAGGCTAGGTAATGTTGGTAAGTCACCTCTTCATCTCCTCTCCTTCCACCCCCTTCTCATCCATTTCTGGTTAGTTGCCCCCCTATGTCTGTTTTTCCCTGTCTGAACTCTCCACCTGCATTCTTGGGCCCTCTCTTCCGTTTAACACTAACTTTGTCTCCAGATCTGCCCTCCGGTGATCTCAATCTAATAGAGATTTGCTGCAAGACAGGAAAATCCAGTGGACTGCTGTAAAACCAGAACCATGGCACAATACTCAAGGCTAAAAGCTGAGGGCTCTTTGCAGTTTGAGAGCAGTTATTTTAGTTGATTCTGCCATGAGAAATGCCAGATCTTTTGTTTGTATTTTGGGGTTTTGTTCTGTTTTTGCTTTTTTGTTTGTTTGTTTTTTGTTTCGACACAGGGTTTCTTCATATAGCTTTAGAGCCTGTCCTGGAACTCATTCTGTAGACTCGGCTGGTTCAAACTCACAGAGATCTGCTTGCCTCTGCCTCCTGAGTGCTGGGATTAAAGATGTGCACCACCACCACCCAGTGGAATTCTGGATCTTAAGAGAATCGTGTATATTTTGTTCCCTCCTCTTTTTACAAATGAGAACAAATAAAATGGCCCCACCAAGCTGTTGTTTTGTTTCAGAGGGTACCATCTATAATAGAACAATCCAAACTTGTTCTTTCTTTAGTTTGTTTCCTCAGTTCCCTCCCAAGTCCTCCATCTCATCACCACCAGAGGTGATATTGCTGAGTGAATATGGTAAGTCCACAAATGATGTCAGGAAAACCAGTGAAGAATGAAGACAACAGGCTAACCTTTAAGAATATATAGTATTCATTTATGAAAGTGCTCTTGGAAGCAAGAGGCTGAGTAATAATGACACCACTGTGAGCAGCGCACCATCCCAGAGTCTGTTTCTTACTGGTATCCAACTCTGGGAAGTTCCTTCCAGGGAACCACTAAGAGAGAGACAGAGAGGGAGGGAGGGAAAAGGGAGGGATAAAGAGAGAGAGGAAGGGAGAGAGAACACTAGAAATAAAGGACACTTATAAACATAAATTCTCATATATTGTTGTCATGATATCTTTGAAGTGTATTGTGAGAACATTTATCAAAACCCTTAAAATACACATCTACTTTGACCCAGTGTTTCTCTCTAGGACTCTCAGGAAATGTATAAGGATACCCACTAAAGTACTGCTAGCGATGCTGAAAATGACTCTCATCCAAGTGTTCAGTCCTAAGAGTCTGGTTACATAAATTTTGGTATAAGAGTCAATGCAATAATATGGAGCTACTACAAAGCGAGCTGTTTGTTGACCTGCTCACAATATATTATTCATAAGGTATTGTGGGATGGGGATGGAAAGCAGGAAGGATGTGAATATAAATTAGACTCACACCTGGCCCACAGAAACTTGTCTTTCCATAGATGACAGACAACAGATAGAATCTTGAAAAGGCTTTTAAAGAAGAGAAGACAATTAGACCATGATCAGTTGTTTTGTTTTGTTTCCACACAAACACACACACACAAATTCTTGTTGTTTTATACAAGTTCCAAATTACTCAGCCTCAAGCAGAGCAGGAAGAAAATAAAGAGGACTACATTAGGTTAGGAACAGATCCCTGAATAATCGAGAGTTCATTATGGACTCTTAGTACATCAAAATCCAATTAATTCATTAGCTGTGCACTTGCATTTTCATTCTTTCCCTCTGGCTGCAGCCTTTACCCTATGATGTGGTTTAGCAGCAACCCCAATATGGGGAGAGCAGGGGCAATAACAAAGAGATAAAATCCAAATGAATTACACAACAATAGAGTGGGGAGGTAGGGAAGGCTGAGAGGTGTGTGTGTGTGTGTGTGTGTGTGTGTGTGTGTGTGTGTGTGTGTGTCTGTGATAGAACACTGAGGTCACAGAAGAGCACATCTAATACACCAACAGCCTACAGTGACAGCCAATGCATAGATAGCAAATGATTCGACTTACTCCTAACCTTAACCTTAGAGCCATTAGTCTCCAAACCATCTGGTCCCTTCCCCAGATTTCCTGGGATTTCTGTAACTTAGAATTCAGGCAGAAAGGTTGTTATTATTTAGGTGAGTACATTCCACAGAAGTCTGAATGCTGAAGCATGGGCCCTAGAGTAGCAGTGTTAGGTCTTTTATGTGGTAGGACCTTGTGGGTGTAAATATAGTGTGGGCCTCAGGATAGATGTGTACAGGTGTTGAGGACTGGACTGTTTAAGTGAGGGCAGCCAGTCTACTCGTAGTTCCTGTCATTTTCTGTGCCCTTGTGTGATCCTTTTTTCCTCTGCCTTTTTCTTTTCTGCTTCTCTGTCATGCTGTGACATACTTAATGGAGCCCTTCAAAGAGGCCAAACTGAAGGAGAAAGTCCAATCTTTGACTCCCAGATTTCAGAATAGTATATACCTCTGATAAGTAGTAAGCCTCAGACATTTTATCATAACAATAGAAAACAAACTATTATGGATTAGCATCTTCTGATTCTCTACTCCTGAGGTCTCTTCAGAAACCCAAAGTGATGATAAAACTCCCCACGAGTATCCTGTATCAGATATCAGGTGAATGCGGTGTGCTGGTATATCTAGCCCCCCACTAAAACTCCCCATGAGTGTCCTGCATCAGATAGCAGGTGAATGAGGTGTGCTGGTATACCTAGCCCCCCCACTAAAACTCTCCACCAGTGTCCTGCATCAGATAACAGGTGAATGAGGTGTGCTGGTATACCTAGCCCCTCACATCAGCCAACAGCAGGTCATCATGCTGTTGTGGTTGACGCCTTTCCTCCATCACCTTCTAATCTCCTGGATATCATATATCTACATGTGTTTGTTCTCAAGGAGAAATCAGCTCTGATAACCTTGGTCCCTAAACTGCTATTTTTCAAAGTATTCTTCAGAGGCTAGAAATAGCATGCCTCAAATCGTGTTTTCAGCCACTGCCTTGCTGAAACACAGCACATCTGTTTGCCATCAGTCCCAGTGGTCTTATATTCCTTCCTACAAAAACCATTGCTTAAGTTTTTATTTTCATCCTGTTTCCCATAGCTAAACTCACATTGTTTTATGATCTCTGAAGAGCTTTAAGATGCTTGCAGACATTAGCCTCTCATTACTCTTCATGGTCAAGCAATAGCATGAACAATTTAAGATCTTGGAGCTCTCCGAATCATCTGTGTATGTAATTATGTTTAATTATGTTTGGAACAATATTTAAGTGCAAATTCCCTAAGGAAAAAAGAGAGACTTGGATGTGTGGACTACAAATCATGTTGGGTAATCTTTGCATGTCAATTTGATGAGATTAATAAATATCTAAGCTAGTAAGGAAGCACACCTGAGGGGAGGCCAGAGAAGGTTTTCCCAAATGGACCAACTGAGTGTGGGCAGGTGCTCGCCTATGGTCCCAGACTGAAAAAAGGGAGGAAAAGGTAAGAGCCAATCACACTCTAGCTTTCCTCTTTCTCTGACTCTTGATGCACCAAGATGGGGCAAGCAGCTTCACATTCCACCTGCCACTGTGCCTTCCCCACCAGGATGAGTTGTATTCCCCCAAACTGTGAGCCAAAGTGCCTTCTTCTTCCTCAGGCTGTTTTTGTCAGATGTTTTTGAGGGCAGTGAGCAAGGCTGGGCCATGGTACAGAAAATGGAAGGGTACCCTACATCATGTTTCACTGAGTCATCTACCAGCATGCGAACAGAGTTTATATATTGTAGATGGATGGGCTAGAGGGCTTAGAATGAGGCCCCACTCGGGATAAAAACAGTCCTCCAGAACTCTTCCCACACTGACTTACAGGGGAGCCTGGAGCCACTTTTCTGAGAAGCCAAGGCATGTGGCTGATTAGACAAAGCTTCAGAGCCGCAGCAAGGAGCCAACAGTGGTTGACACATCCATGAATTGATTTTTTTCTCTCAAAGACAACTCTAGAGGAAGCTTGGATCAATTAAGATCTCTTATGTCAGGGGATGGAGACATGGTTCAGCAGTTAAGACCACCAGCTGCTCTTCTAGAGGCCCTGGATTCGATTTGCAGCACCCACATGGCAAATCACAACTAGCGCCAGGGGATACATTGCGCTCTTCTGGCCTTCTGGGATACCAGACACACATGTGGTGCACAGACATTTATGCAGGCAAAACACCTACATACATAAGACAACTCATCAACTCATGTCTAAGGAGTGAAAAGTGTGGTCCAGTGATGATGAAGAGAGAAAGAGAGAGAGAGAGAGAGAGAGAGAGAGAGAGAGAGAGAGAGAGAGAGAAGCAAGGCTCTCAGACTTGAGCCACTGTGTGATGTGAAGCCTCCACCATCCCTGGAGTTCATCAACCTCTATTGTAAAATTATCACAAAACTGGAGGTTCCTAAGTCCCTTCCCAGTTGATCATTCTAGAATCCTTTGCTCCTTCTTATAAATGAAGAAGTGTGTGGAGTTTCAGTGGATTTCTTCTAGTCTCACAATTCCTATAATATATATTAAAAAAAGCAAAAATAAATAAATAAAAAACATCAAAAAAATTGTGGGAACAAGTAACTGAAGGAAATAATGATTATGATTTTATTTAAGCATTCCCGATTTCAATTATTCCCTTTGCCCATATGATTCACAAACAGGGGGTGATAAAAATTAGTACGCGTATTTACAATAATGGAAGCTTGCCAAAAACAGCCCTGAGGTTTCTTGTGTGACTTCATTGAAGGTAATACAGCACCTGCAGCTGACACACCTTCTCATGGCCAGGCTCCTGGGGTCTTAGAGAAAGTGACCCCTCAAGTGTAGCTGTGGGCAGGCATCCTCCCAAGGACTGCTTGACAACCTCCTTCTCATGTGCCACTTAGTAAATATTTATTTAGCTGCCTGAAATATGATGATGAATCACTCCAGTTTTCTCTTTAAACAAACAAGCCTGACCTCTGGGCTTTCTTTTCCTTGCTAATAGCTAGATCTTACCTGCTTCATGTAATTGTTTAAACAGCTTTGGGTCCACGGAACAGGCTTGGTGGGCATGCTCAGCAATCAATAGCCTCTCTTAATAGCTTATTCATCCCACAGAGGCAATCTGCCGCATTACAAGCTGGGCTCAGGTTTGAAATGGTTCCTGTCTCTCTCTCTCTCCATCCATCAGTCTCAGTGGTATCCTTTAGTTCTACCTGTTTGTACCATTGAAAGTGCTCTTGCTTCCCATTGCCCCTCAGTGTCCGCTGCGCTACCTAAGCATCTGGAGCTGGTGTTCTATGTTCAGGCCTGGATCTGTTGCTGGAAGCCTGGCAAGTTGCTATGGGTCCTTTGACAAATTGTACTGTGTCGCACAATGCAGAGAGTCAACGCTGGGCACTGGGGTGCATGGAAATGCTCTTCTCAGGGACATGAGACTCACGGAGGAAGCAAAGCGGCTTCTTGTAGATGCCATGGAAGCGGGGGCAATTTCAGTTTTCTTGTGCAGGCCTCACAGAGAAGAAGGGGTGTGCCTTTGTTTTAATGCTGAGATTCAGCAAAATTTTCTGTACTACCTTCCTCAATCTTGCTCTGCCTATTCCACTAGCTTACTTGTTCTGTTTTATATTTTATTTCTTTCGTCGTCTTCTCTTTTTGTAGGAGATTTTCTCCCAGTTTTTTTTTCTTCTACTTTCTGACCAGCTAAGAAAGACGTCTTTGCTGGTCAGGAAAAAAAAAAAAAAACACAGTGGTAACATATAGGATGGGAGAAAACAGAGCTAGCTAATTAACTCTCTTTCAATAGAAACAAACTCACATCCACCAGCCAGCTCCACCTCTCACCTGCTGTGGACATTGCATTTTTTTTACCTTTTACTTAATTAAGGAGGCAAAGTGTATTGAACACATGAGATGAGAGTGTCTGTAGACACGCCGGCAAGAGTTCCTTCTCACTAAGCCTCCTGTTTGCCTACGTTCCAGCCCACTCACAAATGGCTGCCAGCACAGGCACTGCTCCCAACGGCTCTGATTCTGTCCATGAAGGAGCTAAAGACTCAATCCCCAAATATTCATCATGGCCCACTTCTGTGCCTAACTGATCCCAGACAAGCTATTTGACCTGATCTTTGCTTTCAAGCATCCCATGGGGCAATTACACAGACAAGACAGAGACAAATGCTAACACAGAAAACGAGTAGGAAGCTATATATTACCCTGTGGTGAAATGTGTGACTTTTGCAGTTTTGTTTTGACCAGTACTCACAGTATCGTCAGCGATAGACAAAATGCTTGCTAGTGATGCCAACATGGCATGGTATACCATGACAGAACTCCATTTCTTCATTCATTCAACAAGCACTTAACAAGCATTTGCTCTAATGATATTTTGCACTTACAAGGAACTTTACAGTTTGCAAAATCACTCTCTCAAACGCTGGCTATTTGATTCTTATTGAGCAGGCAGGTCTGTGGTAGATGGGTTAGAAGCTCCAAAAAGACTTTTCCTCCTTGGGGGTTACTAACAATGCCCAGGCCCCAAGGCTGCAGCTTCTGCTAGTCACTCAAATGCCCACAACACTTAGCAGAGACAATGGGTAAACTTGGAGTCACTGTGTTTAGCCTGTGGCGTGCATTGTGATTCTAGCCTTACACATCTCCCACCACCCCACTCCACCTCCATCTTTCATAGTTATGGATACAAAGGATGTCCTTCTAGGGAAGTCTGCTCATGGGTTTTGTACAGATCCTCACATGCTTCACTTTCCTACCCACTTAAACTCTGCTTCTTTCCATTTTGATCTTCTGTGTGTGGAAGAACAAAGTGAGTCGTGATCGTGGTGAGCATCTCCGGAGAGCCAGGATGAACTTTACAAACTTACCCAATTCCAGACTGAGCATTGTGGCCGCCTGCACTGCTTTTCTATTCTTCTCACTCCTTAAACTCTGATGAAAATGATGGCTGGAGGTAATAGAGGTGAGGAGAGAGAGAGGGAGCTGAGTTTCCTTTGGGGGTCTGGGACGGAGTAGCTTCACCAAGAGGAAGAAGAGAGGAGATGTGTGTTGTAAGGTATAGAGTGGACACAATGTATAGATGGATTTTATGACTTTATGTCATAGCCTACCACACTCAAAAGAATTATGATACTGATTCTGATTCTAAAAATATCTGACCCCATGGGCTCATGTATTTGAATACTTGCTCTCTAGCTGGCAGTACTATTTAGTGAGGTTGTGAAATCTCAGGAAGGGGAAGACCAGCTAGAGGAAGTGGTGCATAGGGGAAGAACCCTTGAGGTCTATAGCCGGGCTCCCACTTTCGGTTATCCCTCTGCCTGTTCTGAGGAGATGTGAGGAAGTGAGTGCTCTGCACCCTGGTGTCATCTGCTAATACGCTTTCCCTACCATGATGTAAAGTATTCCCTCAAAACATTAGTATTCCCTTTAATTTACTCTCATCAGGCATTCTATCTGATAAAAGTAACCAATACAGAAAAGTGGTACCAAGTGATTGTAGGGGGTTATTGTTATGATAAACCTGATCACATGGTTCTTAGGCCTTTGGAAGTGGTTTCTTACTAGAGGAGACATGGAGATGTAGGAGCAGAGCTGGGTGGGCCATTCTGGTAAGGGTTCAGAGGACAAGGATGTTGGTAGAAGTGTGGACAGTGAAGGCAGGCTCATAAGCTTTCAGATGAGAATGGGTCTCTACTGGGAATCGGACCAGCAGTCTTTCATGTCATACTTCGGCACAAACAAAATAAGACTAACCGTACATGTCCTAAATGTGTGACTAATGCTGAATTTGAAAAATAATGAACTAATTTGTTTAATAGGGGGTGTTTCGAGATAGCATAGCCTCCAGACAGCAGCATGGTTATTGCTCACTGTTCTTCGATTTATAATGAAAGAAATTAGAAAGATGTAGAAATATGAAGGAAAGGAGTATGAATGAAGGTAAATTTGTGACTGGGTGGATGCCAGCAAAGCAGCATTACCCATTAAAGGGACTAAATTCATAATTAAACTGAAATGTTAAGCTTTGCCCTGAGAAAAAATTTGTGAAAGTGTTCCAAAGTTAAGAGCACACTTATCAACGGTTTCAGGGTGTAACAATGCAAATACATAAAAAAATTTCCCTTGATAAAGGAGTGTTTGAACAAATAGATCCTTCTCAAGGGTATCTTGCTTGGTCAGGACCTCAAGGAAAAAGTTTCCCACGGTCAGCCAGGCATGCACTCAATGGCCACTGTAGCTTGTTCAAGGGGATGAGACTATTGCAACCTAACAACAGATTTTGCATATCCTTATGATGCTGGATTTTCAGCATGAAGGGGTTTCAGAGTCTGGAACCAAGGTTTCTGAAAGTCACCAAAGGCAGGTAACATCCACTAGTATTGTATGTGACCCTATTTCCTGTGTGGGACGCCTTGCGTGCACTGTGCTTGAGGCTGTGAAGGTGAAGCCTAAGCTGCAGTGTAAACCCTAGGATATTCTAGAGCCTACAAAAGCGAGACCTCTGCAGAGGGAAACTTTAGGCACCAAGTGGAGCCAGCCCAAGAGAAAGACCATGTGTACTGTGGGCTACAGACATGTAGATGCAGTGCTGTTTAATTCTGTCTGAGCACAGATGACACCATGTGCTCCAGATGCTGAAGGCAAGTTTTGGTGTTTGCCCTTCTGGTTTCAGTTTTACCCTGATCTAGTGTTCCCTTGCTATGTCCATTCTTCCCTTTTGGATGAAGATGTTTGTTCTGTGCCACTGTACATTGAAGGTACATTACTTGGTTTTTTGTTTGTTTGTTTGTGTTTTAGTAGGAGCTCATAGCTAAGGGATTGTCTTAACACAAGATTGTTTTAACATTGTACTTTTGAACAGTGTTGGTATGGTTAAGACTCTAGGAATCTTTGGGGTTGGACTGAATTCATTTTCCATTATGAGGTGAGAATAATGAGCCTGTGGAGTCCATGGGCAGGATGATATGGTTTCAATATGACCCTGTTTCTCCTCTGGTGGTACTGTTTGGGATGATTGTACTTAATGGGCTGCATCTCCCTAAGAGTGTGATCTAAAATATGTCTTTCTCCCTTAAAGGGCTTTTATCAGGCAGTCTACCACAGTGACAACAAAGCACCCAATATAGGGTCCCCCGTGGGCCTCAGTCAGAACCATTCCAGTCACCAAATTTAAACTCACCTCTTCCTCTCTTTTCCTTCCCTTCTTTGGTTTTTTGCTTTTCTTCTTTGATCTCTTCCTTCCAGTCCTACCTCTTTTTCTTTCTCGACTCTAATTATCCCCTTTTCACAAGTCTGTGTGAAGAGTCATTGCAATCAGCTGTGTCATAAAGCACAAACTGGATCTCCAAAATCATCTAGTTCTTTGAATTTTTCAGCTGTTGCTCCTTTCCAAAACTGAAACACCACTTTCCTCATATGGCACCAGAATCTTCTAGGCTCTTCTCCCAGAAGCCCTTCTACTTCCTCTATCCAGTGAGACCAGAGATGATGCTAACGTCCCTTAAGGTGTATGTGGCTGCCTTGTTCTTGTAGATGTCTTTGACTGTTTCCAGATCTCCCCATGTGGAATTTTTGCACACTTCCTTTTGTTGTTGTTGATGTTGGGTTTTCGAGACAGGATTTCTCTGTAGCTTTAGAGCCTGTCCTGGAGCTAGCTCTGGTAGACCAGGCTGGCCTTGAACTCACAAAGATCTGCCTGCCTCTGCCTCCCAAGCACAGTTCTTTATTCAGACCTGTGTGTCATCTTCGATGGCTCTAATGACCACATAGACGACTGAGTCACGTAATCACATGCAAACCTTTACTCAAAACCCATTCTAGAGACTGTGGCTCTAACTCCATTGAGGATGCTGTCCTCTGGGTTGGCTTTATCTTGAGAACCTTCATGTTGACCTGTCACCTTCTAAGTGCATGCTCCTCTCCTTCTTGAAGGCCCAGCTCCTTCTCAGTCTCTGGGAAGCATCAGGCCTACAGTGGATCTTGCTGGATGAACACTTCTGCACTCAGCCCTGTGAGTGTATTCCATGACAACTGCTGTTACCATTTCCTACTTCACAGATGAAGAAGATGCAGCTCAGAGACATCTAGTCATCTCCTTAAGCTCACAGAACAAACGTGTCCAAAAGCCACAATTGCTTCCTGAGTTTCTGCTGTTACCATATATGCTAAACCCCTTTCTCCCTTTGCTCTCTTTTCTGCCAAGTCATCCAACATTCTAAACCTTTGTGCTTTGGCTGCTAACATCTCAGCAACCTCTAGACTTGGATCAATCTGACCATCTGCAGGTTTTAGTCCAGCCTTCACAGTATGTGACCCCAGTTCATACTTGGTCAAAGCCTAATATCAACATATCCTTAGTTGACTCAAATGCCAAGCATAGAGCAGAAAGACCAGAGTTCAAGGAGAAGTATAGGGAAATGTATGCCTTCTGCTGATCAATGCCTAGTTTTCTTCGGAAAGCCACTCTGAGGAACCATCACCATGAGTGTAACATCAGTGTGCAAACTGCCCTCACTGGCCACAAGCAGCCACGGTGTGTCATCACCATCGACAGCCTAACTGTAAAACAACCAGGACCACAGGCCATGGTCATTCCTCAGCTCAAAGTCAATAAATCACTTCAAGGTCAGCAGAATGATATCAGCCTGAGTTTATTGCCTCACTTGGCTCAGAAAGCAACTGTTGCTACTTCTTTCTTTCATTCAAATATTTCTTGGGCATCTTTAGTTACGCATGAAGATGCCATAAGGAATATGATATCCAACCTGGAAAATACTTAAGCTCCACAGTGACTGGGGCTTCTTTCCTGTATGTTTCAGGAAACCACATATGAATCTCACAGGGTTCCAATGCCTTAATAGAGAATGGGCCCAAAGAAATAAATGACCACATAATTTATATTCTGATATTTTCTTGATACTGTTGGGAAGATGTAGGAGAGGATCTGCCCTTGATGTAATTCCAATCAGTCAATCATAATGAACATCATCATTTATGGCTGACTTTGTGTTTATTTCAAGTACAAAAAAATGTGTTTATTGTAGAAAACTTTAAAAACAAAGAAAAATAAAAAGTTAAAAGATACATATGCAACATATGTAATATGTTCTAATGGTCTATATAATACATAAAATATATATGAAATGTGTATATGTGTATCCCAATATTTGTATTTAATAGCTTAATTATTTTGGTGTATTCTCTTTCAGCATGTTTGTTTCACGTCTACCATTATGCTGTATTGTAATATATTATATTACGCTATATACATTCCTATGTATACTAAGATACATACATCTACAGCTATATTTATATATCTCAGTGTACTCTACTTCTATAAATTTCAATTCAAATAATTTTGCCTTACCTAACCTCCCTCTCTATGATTTAGAATTTCCCAAGTGACCTTTTCTTTTGCCTAGGGAAACATACCTTAAGATAAGAAATCTTTATTTTAATAGCTTAAATTAAAAGTGTTGACTGTAAAAAACTCCAAAATTCATCTGGAGCCAAATGCATTTGTATATCATTTTGGATGTACTTGTTGGCAATGTTCAGTGATCTCAATTGGCCCTTTGGCTAGCTTGCCTATGCAGGAGTTCACCTCCCTGAAAATATGGCCAATATGTCCTTACTACCTCTGGTGGTTCTCCACTCACTTCCTCCATGACTTTAAATAGGGATAAGAAAGATGTGTCCTCTGGAATCTGTGCTCTCTTTTGTGTTTGGAAAGCACCCTGTCCTTGCCACGGTCACCAGACTACCTTCCTTTAGGTATTCTACTGTCTTCTTGGGTAGTTTGCTGGTGAGGTGTGGAGAGGTCACTGAGACAGCCATGTGGGAGAACAAACCAGAGCTAGATAATAGAGATCCTTGCTGCTGCTTTCTGGAGGTTGAAGGCCTGGCTCACCAAGCAAAGACAGAAAGAAGTAAATGGAGAGTGGCTGTCACACCCACCCAGGCTGACAACCCGACAGGTGAGTTAGCAAATGCTACACTGTAAGGAATTGCAAGCTATTTTCTGCAAAGTGGGCAAAGACTTGGGGATTAACGGCTATACCCTGTGATAGACGTTGCTAAAGAAAGCCATAAATTACCAGCCATAAACCTGGCAAAGCTTATCCGATTGCATGATTCAGTCTGAGGCCCTGGCAAATTCCCAGCACTGGCAGGGGGCTGTGGAGTAAGGGCGAGGTTTGATGCAGGGGCTGGCAGTGCATATCACTGGCCATAGGGCACAGATGGTGAGCTTGGCAGACATCCAATGTTGGAGGCCGTGAAGGCAATAATGCTGCTGGCCTGGCTTTGCCTTCCTTGAAGTATTGTCCTCAATCAGAATTGCTTGGAAAGCCCAAGCTAAGTCTTGGACATAAATAGAGGTAGTCCTCAGTCTCATTCCATTTTCCTTAGCTGTGGGACATTTAACCAAAGGGACCTTCCCTGGACATGAGTCTCAGGACCAAACTTTTGTTTTCAGAGATACCAAAATCAGTCAAATGTACTAAAACATGTGATATGAGATTCTCTTCTGTATGCTGTGATTACCATTAATAAATAAAGTAACTACTTTAAACCTATAGCAGGGTAGAACTTAGCTAGGTGGGGAAAACTAAACAGAATGCTGGGTGAAAGACGGCAGAGTTTAGGGAGAAGCCATGTAGCCCCACTGGAGACAGATGCTGTAAACTTTACCCGGTAAGCCACAGCCACGTGACAATATACAGATTACTAGAAATGGGTTAAATTAAGATGTAAGAGTTAGACAATAAGAAACTAAAGCTAATGGGTCAATCAGTGATTTAAATAATATAGTTTCTGTGTGATTATTTCAGGTCTGAGCTACCAGGTAGCCAGGAAATAAACAAGTGGCCCCCTACAACAAACATGATCATAGAAAAACAAACATACAAACAACAAACCTCACACCCGAAACCCTGGTTGTTATGATGACCATTACTAACCAAACTCTAGGCCTGTTCCCATAGTCCCCAAACCTTCCTTCTTTTCCCCCAACTTCTCCTGTCCATATTTCTTATCTGCTACTATGGTTTTGAGAAAAAGGTTGGGCCAATCATAATAGAAAAATAAGAATAAAAGAGAGGAAAAAGAGAACCAAATAGAGAAAAAGATGAGTAGGAATGGGTCATGGGGGAGTAGACAAGCCTCCAGAGGAAGAACAGCACCTCAATTTCTCAGGCTCTTTTCTCCAATTCCCATGAACAGATATTACATCTAATATGACACTGATTAACAAGCAGTGGGAGATATGCATCCATGAAGTACAGTGCTGCTTTCTGTTTGCCTGTCTTCGATTATTTCTTACACATACATACACACACACACACACACACACACACACACACACCTTCTATACACATACCTTCCAAAGAGTGTCTGTGTACTCACAGCAAACAGATTTCACAGATGGTGGAAGCCTCTTTGCTTCTCCTATGGTGTTTAAAGGATATGCCTGAGTAGCATTAACCCTGTGTCTAAGGATCACAGAGCACTGAGGGCAAGCTGCTTTCTCCCACAGATGATGCTCTACAAGGGCAGGAAAACAGATCAAAGGCTAACGAAGCACACAAGCTGCATCCCATGTGAGGACAAAGGCTCAGAACAAAGCTGGCTGTCTGCATTGGTTTCTATTGAATATCTATCATGTATCAAGTACTGACCCAGTATTAACGATTCAGTAGTAAACAAAATGGATGTAGCATAGTCTCCACGAATTTAGTAATAAAGCACTTTAGAAAGACTTTGGCGCTCTTAAGTCTTTCGAGCTCTCTGCCTTCAGGAAATGTGGTGGAACTACACTTTCTGGCCAGCTCTTGTTTGGTGGAGCCACGTGGTTTTGAGTGGAGGTGATCTGTGCTACTTTCAGCACACAACCAATGTGAGACCTTCCCAAGCAATGCAAATTGAGTCTATAATTGATCAAAATAAGCAGAAACTACTAGTTTGTGAGAAGACTATGCAGCGTGACAAAGAAAAAAGAACTTATTATTTTAAGCCATGAGAGTTTGGGGACATTTGTTACTGAAGCATACCTTAGCCTGTCCTGACTGATAATCCTTCTATCAGGAGACAACAGTCTTATTCAGAATCTGTTCTGCAGAAGGCTTTAGCATATAGAATGTATAATATTCACTGTGAGTGGCTGTTAACACACTGGGCACTAGTCTCTGTCTTAGCCTGTCATAGTCTGGCTGAAGAGATAAAACTTTCACATCAGGGGGAAGCCAACCATTGGTTTAAGCACACAGCTTCTCAGAAAATATGTTGGTTGCTTATATGAGTGTATCAATCAGAGGTGGAACAGAGGTAAAAGATGAAGAAAACTTAAAGGAAGAGAGAGTGTGTGTCATGAGCTGGGTTGTGAGGAAAGAGTGGAGGTTTGGGAGTTGAGTTGAGGCCACATGAGCTTAATGAAGTAGACATTGCTGAACAGAATGGTTTTGGTGGGAGACAGACTGAGTCACAAAGCAAGGTGGGCAGTGTTCAACATACTCAGAGAGCAGTCCATATACAGAGCGACCTTCTCTCAAGCATCAGGAAGGCTGAGGAGGCAGGGATACTATGTTGAGAAGATCTGGAGCCTGTAGCTTCTGGCCATTCTCAGAGAAGCTAGTGGAGAGAAAAAAGGATGCACGGTGGGGGCGGGGGGAAGCAGGTGAGCCAGGCAGGCCTGCTGCAGGCTGCTGCTGCAGCTCATTTGGGGAACTATGTCTCCAGCCTGCAGCCGTTTCTCCCCTCATTCCCTGCAGAAGGTAATAACCTGTCACCAGAGCAAATAAAGTCTGATTTACATGAAATTTAATGCTAAGCATTTTCCTTTATTCCCCAGCGCCTCGGTGGCAGGATGGCAGTACCTGCACAGCTGGGCATGCTTTGTGTGATGGCTGGATTTCACTGCATAGAAGTTTAACAAGAAATTACTTTTGTGTGGCAGGCTCTATTGCTCCTGGCAGGGTGCCTCAGTCAGCTTGGTGATATGCAACCTGTTTTATTCTAAAGAGATACAAAGTCAGATTGTGGGGGTTTGGGAAACTGGAAAGAGAGGAAAAAGTACAGTCAGAAATGTCCTCAGCTTCAGGGGTGCTGGTCCTTGCTACTCAGTCTCACAGTGACTATGGTGGGTCTCAGAAAGTAGCATCTGCATCTCCATGGTAATTCCTGTCAGTACATCACACACAACTACACGTTTTCTGAGAACCAACCATGGTTGTGCCCACCCCTGCGGCTACAAAGACATAGCCGCTGCATCTGTAGAACCTATCCTTCCTGAAGTCAGGTTCTCACATGAAACAATGTCTTTCCCCCTCCTCTGTTAACACCCACAGTTCATCACTCCAAGCTTGGATTTGCTTCTTGAGAGTCCCTATACGTTGTTAAAAACCCTTTCACTTAGAATGTCTGCTTAAATCTTCTCCATTTTACAAGATCCAGCATAAACACCACCTCCTACATGAAGTCTTCTTCAGCTATTATACCAGGATAAGACCTTTCCCTCATCCAGTTCACTGCTCCCAGACAATGCTGACCTCACCCCAGGTGTGCTCCTAACTCTCCACTGCCCTCCTCTATGTAAGCAACTGAGGTTTGCCAACCTCGGACCTACACAAAATCTCTAAGGGTCAGAATAAAACTGCAGTAATTAGGAAAGAAAGCAAGGCCCCCTCAGGGATTCAATTCATTTCCTTATGCTATATGGATCATGACTAGGGGCTTCCTGTTGCCATAATTTCTTAGGGAAAGAATGTCCATACACAGAGTTAAGCATGTATTAGCAGGTGGCATGCCAGGGGAGGAACATGCACTCTGAGGAAGGAGTTCACAGCCAACTCTTCAGGATGGGGAAGGAACTCGGGATGCTGCCTTCCTCATATCTTGCTAGCCTCCATTTCTCTCTTGCCTGTCTCTGTCCTTCTGATCCTTGTTTAGCCCACCAAGCTGTGAAGAGAAGTCTTGATTGGTTGTCCAGATGGCCCAATGATCCATTTGTTCATCTCTGAAATCTCTTTTCTTTCTAGCACACAGGAGGGAGGCTTGTCTTAGTTTCTGGTCCTGATGCTGTGGGAAAATACCCTGACAAGGGCGAAAGCATTTATTTTGGTTCACAGGTGGAAGGTACAGTCATAATGGTGAGGAAGTCAGGAGGTTGAGGAAGATGGTCATATCAAGTCAACAATCAGGAACAGAGAGCAATGGATGTATGCCAGTGCTCAACTTGCTGTCTCTTGTTTTGTAGTCCTGGGTCCCTTGCAGAAAACAATCCCAGTCACAATAAAGATGGGTATTCCCACACCAATTAATGCAAGTAAAATAATCCCCCACCTGCATGTCCAGAGGCCCATCTCCCAGGTGAGTCTAGATTCTGTCAAGGTGGCAATTAACACTAATTAACATTAACAATCACTGGGGTTACTCAATGATCCCATCCATGGTTTATTTGGGAAGACATCTTTTGGCCTTTACTAGGTGTGAAACAACACCACATAAAAGCTTAGTCAGCATGGCTGTGTGGAAAGGGAACTGCCACAGGACTGGGGATAGGAGCTTGGAAAAGCAGAGCTGGGACAGAGCCTGGCAGCCATGATACAATCTTTTCCCCTGATACAGCCACACTGCCTCCCTGCCCGCTTCCATGGAAGGTAACATTAGGATTTCATGTTTTCAGAACCCATGGCACTGACACCGTTCCACATACTAGCTTTTCCTGCCCTTTCTTTGACTATAAGGGGAGCAGAGCAGCACCAAGAGGGAAATCTATTCCCAAACCTATTAGAAACAGATTCTTCATTTTTCTGCAGGCAAAGATTATCACTGGCATGCTCATGCAGATAACTAGGAGTGGCTGTCAATACTGGACTTATTAACTGTGTGACCTTCAGCTGCTTTCTTCGCCTCCCTGAGCCTCCACTCCTCTGTGACATCGGAGAAAATTGCTTAGAAAACTTGTGGCAAACAGGAAATGAAGACCCAGCTCAGGGTCCAGGATGAGCAGGATGCCCAACACCTATCAGCCCCTGCTATTGGTAGCAAATGGACCAGACCTCTTGCCTACAGCAGCAGGTATCTGGCCGACAAAGTTTTGCCCCCCAAGGGAGTTGAACAGTGGTCACTGTTCAAGAGCAGGAAGTAGGGGGTAAGGGTAGAGGAGGAGGGCTCTAAGTAGATCCACGTATAAGTTGAGGACAGAGCCAGAAGGGCTGGGCAATTTAACTATGTGGATAACTAGATAATTGCAAGATGAAAGGGCTGATAGAGAAGGTAAACAAGATTGATAAGGGAGATTAAAAGGGAATGGGAGGCTAGGCACTGCAAGGGAATATAAATAGACCAGAATATCAACAGGATAGATGCTGTAGATGGAAAGGGCCCATAAAGCAGAATAGACAGAAAATATAAACAGTGCAAACAGCCCAACGGGTAGGAGGTGGAAATGACAGGGGCAGAAAGATAGGCACATTACCCAGATAGATGCTCCACAACAGAAGGGAGAAAAGAGATGGATGGACCACAGCAGGACCACAGCTGAATGAGAGAGGGGCACCAGAAGGGGGGCACCACTATCAGCCCTCCCTCCAGTGTGCTGCCTCTGGCTCTGGACCCCAAAGGCAGCCAGGATGTGGCTTAATGAGGCGACCCCAGAGCTAAGCTAGAATGAAAACACATGGAAATCCTGTCTGGACTTTGCCACTTTTCCCACACTTGTCAACGAGAGGCATTTGAATGAGAGCTAGTCTGGAGACAACAGCCCACCCTGTGGCTGGTAGAGGGGAGAACAGCTTTTGTAGTTTCAGATACTGGAGCCAGGGGGTAGGTGCTCCACGCCCTAGTGGAGTTGGGCTCTTTCTGGGCAGAAAGCCCTCTTCTCTCCTGCCAAGAGCTGCTGTCATCACCCCAGTCCCTTGCCCACAGTAGTGCCACTAAGCGTCAAGAAGTACCTCTCATTTGGGAGCATTTGATGGGAGGAAAGGGAAGGGAGAAATGTAGTTATATGATAATCTCAAAAATAAAATAAAAAAAAGATGCCTCTCCACCACCACTCAGTGTTTATCCAGGTAGTTGTTTCAACTGAGCAAATAATTAATGGTAACTCATGAACCCTCTTTATCCTGGGCCAGAAGATAAAGATAATCTCCTTGGCTTCCTGTTTCTTCTCCCTCCCTCCCTTTCTTTCTTTATTCCTTCTTTCCTCTTTCTGCCTCCCTCCCTTCCTCCCCTCTTGCCATTAAGATTCAATATTTGTGGCTACTGTATAACACAAGGCACTTTATGAGGACTAGGGAGTGCCACAGACAGTGGGGATGGTGAGGAGCTGAGGGGAGTCAAGGTCTGCAGGAAGCTGGTGAGTAGGTGGGTCCTGCAGATGGAGAGGAACACAGTCTAGAGAGGTGGAAAGGCTGGGCCAAGAAAGCAATGTATTTCGGCAACTACAAGTTTCCGGGAGTTCAGCACTGGGCAGACAGGGCAGGAGAGTTGTATGAATAATGAGGAGCTGAGGCTGGGAACTTGAACATGGCCTGCATCCATAGTAACCCACAGAGAGTCCTGAGACATAGGATGAAGTCAGAGCTCTGTGTGGTGATTCATAAAATGACCAGGAGCACATGGGGCAGGAGACTGAGAGGCCAGCGTGGGTTTCCAGAACATTGGAGCTAGATAGGCGAGGACGACACTACCCTCAAAGCCCCTTAGTTCCTATATTTCTTCCTTCCTCCTTGGGAAATGAACTTTGATTCTTGTCTCTGGTAGGTTCTGGCTTTTATCCCTCCAATCACTTTCTTTCTCCTTCCTCATTCTCCTTCTAGGGTCAGCTACTGTTTCTAAGGATGCTATTGGTCCCTATAGCAACCTAGACACAGCAGAGAACTTTCTGAAAGGTGCTCAAGTACAGACAGCCTAAGAAAGAGAAAGCAAAGCCAAAGAGGAGACTCTACTACCCAGGCATTCTCCCATAGAGTGGACTCCAAGAACTGTCTGACATTGAGACACTGATTCAGGCAGGCAGATGTAGGGGGTGGAAAAATGGGGAGATGGTTCTGGTAGCTGATGCAAGACAGTATGACACTCTTTTTTTTTGAAGTGCGGTGAATTATTTTGACAATTCCGTCTTGCCAAGTCAGTCGATGTTTTGTGCTTTACCAACCTAACTCCTCCCAGAAGGTAGCAGGGTCAGAAGAACAGGGCCATCTTTGTGCGTGTCCCATAGCACTTGATATAGTGGGGCACACTGGGTCAGAGCTCAGAAATACTATTTGAATAAATGAACGAAGCCAGACAGTATACCTGGGGGGTATCTATTTGCATATGAAATGTGATTAACTTTTTACAGGAATCCAAGGGAAAGCTGTCATTCAAAGTAATGCCTTGGTTGATTCTCCCTCTGCTCAACATATCCTTTGAACTTCTCTTGGAATTATCTTTAAGGCTAGTTAATGAGCCACACAAGAATAGCAGTCTTGCTACATTGTAATCACAGAGGGCCAGTAGAATATGCTGTCTTCCTTCTGCAACTCTCAGACTAAGGAAGCTTGTGGGACTCTTTACCCACTTTCAAAGAGGCCTCTTCGTAAATTTCATTTTGTAGGCTCAAAATGTCCGTAATATTTTACTTACTCTTATTTGTAATAGGAGAGGGAGGAGAGAAAGAGGGAGTAGATTTTTGTATTTGAGGGTCAAAACAAAGAGAGCTTATGTTTTCCTGACCGCCATCATCTCATGGCGCATGGATTTATTTGAATTTACAGTACTGTCATTCCATTGTGAGGATGGGAAGAGTCTAGGTAGTTTTATATGAAGAATAAAGGGTTTCTTATCCTTAGGAAGTCTTTGAAAACAAACACTGAGCAGAAAGATGCCCAGTTCTGACCGACTGTAAGTCCTTCCAGGTTTCCAGATGGGAACCCTGCCAGCCGGCCAACAAATCTGAAAGCTCAGTGGAGCAGGCATGACAGCTGCATTTTAAAACCCCACAGAAACTCCTGCATGGTGTGAGGCTGGACCAGGCACAGTTGAGGCCGTTGATGCAACAGTGGCATTCCCGAGAATTGCAGTCAGGGACCCCCTGTCCTAGCCTTCCTTTTGTCTGCCTGGGGTTTTCTCCTTTAGGGCAAGGGCTGTCCGAGTGTGCCCTGCTGGAAGAAAAGCCTCCTGAGTAATCCCCACAACCTCAGATGGGACCCATCAGAGCGGGAAGCTGATCCTTCCTTGGCATGCCGCTGAAGTCTCTTGGCAAAGAAGTAGGTCCCAGCTCGTCAGAAATTCTATCTTCGGCAGCCATGAGCAGATGGATTGGGGTTTCTTGGGGTCAAGCATTTGCACTTGTCCGGCTCCTCCTCCAAAAGGGATATTTATAGTTGAGAAACAATCTGTCGATCGGGACGTGTAAGGAATCCTCTCCTTAGGAGGGGGTAAAGGGAGGAACCATGGTGGGTGTTCTGAGGCCTACACAAAACAAGGCCTTGACTTGTCTCCAGTACAGTGAAGCTTTGGCATCTTGAGGGCAAATTTTCTCACTTTTCTTGGGTTTTAGCTTTATAGATTTAAAATGCTAAAGACCTGATAAGATGGTTTGATTTCTAATGCTGGAGACACTGAGTGACGGGGTTCCCAGTGACTATGATAGCTAAGTCAGGGGTAAGTTACTCTTCATGCTGTGCTATAGTCATGGGCAAACTCATACCCATCCATGCACATCTATACCTAAGGGGACTAGTATCACACATGGATCAAAATTAGAGATATTTTCAGGTTCTGGAACCAGACAACCTTACAGGCCAGGACTCATTCAAAAGGCTCTTCTACCAACTAGAACCACAAGCCCTGGAAGATTCCCGGGAAGGACCCGCATTCTCATGGCAAAATCTTTTAGAGGACATGAAAGTAGAGCATAGTTGTGAATATCGCTTCATGAGTTTTTCTTCAAGTATAATTCTTTTTTAACCTTATAAGTCTTTCACTTTTGATGTGCTGTCAGACACCTCTGAGGTCAGTCACATGATAACTTCTGACCATCGTATGGCAGAGAAAGGAGGCCCTCATCACTTGCCGGTGCCTTGATCTCGGCCATCTCGGACTTCAGAGTTGTGAGAAACTGATTTCTACTCCTTATAAATTGACCAACCTCAAGTTCTCTGTTACAGCTGCAGAAACAATCCAAGACACCAGGACAGGACAGTGTGGATAGAATGAGGGCCTGGGACAAGAGCTCCTCCACCTTCACTCCCCACACTCCCTGGGACTTGGCTAGATTACAAGGGGGCCTGAAGGAGATTCGCAAACCTGACTACAGCCCAGAAGACGGCTGCAAGTTCACTGGCAAGGAGGTCCTGTCAGAGCAGTCACGAACAGGTGGGAGTTGAACTGATTCTGGAACCTGATGGTCAAAGCCCTGTGAGCTGAGACAGGGGAATACCTGGGGACAGTAGAGTGACAGTCAGCTACACAGGTGGAAAGCAAAGAGGCAGACAAATCTGCCATTTTTTAAAATATCAAACTCACTCTGCTACAACAAATTCAGTACCATGACATTGATTTGCACATTCATAATGGCAGAGAACTGGGCACCGATCACCTCTCAACAAGTGTCACCTTCCAATGTTATTTACAGTGGCAATTACATTTCAACATGAAATTTAGAGGGGACAAATCCAGGAAAAGGAAAGGATAGTTCCAGATGGGAAAGTCCTTGCAATCATCAATCACACATTGCTTAACCAGATTCCTGGAAGTGACACCATCATGAAGTGGCGGACCCACTAACACCATAAGAAGTTCCTGCTTGAGAGCTGACATGCGCTTGTCACCTCAGCACTCCGAACTGAGGAACCAGTAGACCACAGACTTGAGACCACTCTGTACTATAGCAAGGTCCTAACTAAAAAACCTAAAACAGAGCAAAAATACTGTTTACATAACTGTAACTCCATATTCTAAGACATGCTAAAAGAATAAAAGTCTGGGGCTTGATGAGATGGCTCGATTGGGAAAGGCCGTGGAACCTGAAGGCACTAATGGCTACACAGATCTCGAAGGGTGTGATTGCTATTGGTGCTGGAAGTTAAACCGTCTCCCCAGAAAGGTGCAGAGCAGCTCTACCCCAGTTCTCTAGAATATGGCCTTACTTAGAAATAGAGCACCATGGGCGTCATCATGTGAAGTAAGTGGGGTGGGCCTTAATCCTACATGGTTGTCTTCCGTTTAAGAAGGGATGCAGAGACAGATAGGCACAGAGGAAAGAACACAGGAAGCCAGGGAGGAGACAGTCACGAGACAGGAGTGGCATATTTAAAATCTGAACAGTGCCAGAAATCGTGGCCAAAGCAAGACGCTGAAGCCAGATTCTCCCCCGGAAGTGTTAGAGAGCACAGGCCTGCTCACAGCCGACCTTGCACTCTCTCGGAGTCTAGACCTGGAGGACACACTGCTGCTGTTTGGAAGCATCCCATTTTGGTTCTTTGTTACAGCAGGCTTAGGAAACCAAACAAACTCGGACTGTGTGTGGTTTGAAAAATGTCAGGCTCATAGAAGGTTCTGAAAACCTGAAGTTTGCACTAGGAAATACTTGCTATATCAGGCTCACGTTGCATCGTGTCTCTAGACACAAGGGCTGAGGGTCTTCTCTTCTCAGGCCTCCTTGCCTGGTGTCAAGATTTTCAATCTTACAATAACGAGAACAATAATGAAAAGAAGTTGTCAACATTATTGCTAGTCTACAGCCTCATTTTATAAAAAACGGACTGACTTAATTTATTTTTAGCCTTTGGGGTTGATAACTAATTAGTATGGCTGAATATATATTAACTGCAAATGAACATTGCTCTAGCTCCTCCCAGCTCTGTGAAGGGTGCCTCGGCACTTCATCCACAGGCACATGGAAGCAACCTGGGCTGGAATATGCCTGCAGGATGTCATTTTACCAGCTCCCTTTAGCCGCTTCCTGCTCAGTGACACTGATATTAACAAAAGTAAGCTGCTAAGATCTGCACGTGTAGTCTGAGAACTTTATACATATCAAATTCTTTAGCCCTTTTCACAAAACCAGATAAGTGGGTGCAGTTACACCTTAAAGGAAAATAAAAGACCCAAGCCAATGCCAAAGACAAAGGTCTAGGGATGCAGAGAGGATGAGATAATTTTCCTAAAGTCGTATCAGTCATAGAGACCTGGGAATTGAACTCAAGTACTCAAACTTAAGCACTAAGCCTGTTAGCTGTCATTTTCTGTAAAAGTGGTTCAGGAAGAGGTTGTGGAACAAACTTACAGGGTAGGGAGAATGTGTTTGCTACGTGTCAAGAATATTGAGAAAGCAGTATCTCGTTAATTTTCTAAACGGACTGAAAACAAACTATACCACTTCTCATTTTATGAATGAGGAGGTTGCAGAGTGATGAAATAGCTCAAGAAATGGCTCGCAGCCATTTTCTCAGACTGGGCACTCCAAAGGCACGCCTTTCTGATTCCATGGTGGAGGGAGTAGGCAGGGCTTACCTGTCAGACAAGACAGGAGCTGCCCATAGAACAACCACATAATACAAACAAAAGCCACAGTCCAGTATTCTAGCTTCTGCCTCAGCAACCTGTTTTTCCTATTTCTCTTCGCTGTCTCCTTCCCTCCTTTCCTTACGCTTTCCCTCCCTCTCCTCTTATCCTTTTTTCCTGACACTCATTGAGGTGGGTCTAGAGCCGTGTTTCCTGACCCTTCCTGTGTTTAGAAGAAAGAGATGTTTGGCCTCACACTGGAACAGACAGCTGAGGTTGCTCAGAATTCCAGCATGACCTGAGCACACAGTTCTGTAAAACTGTAACTTACCTGGAGGTTACAGTCCTGCATTGTTGTCCTGGAGAAAGTGGCCAGGAATGAAGCCAAGTCCACCCAGCCATGTGCACCCTATAACATGATGAACACAGGATTGGGAAAATATGAAAGGGACAGTGACCCAGTCTTAGGTGATCAGAGAAGCCCATGAGGAAGAAGGGCTTTCCAAAATGAAGGGCAAGTCATGACAGCCCAGAAGCGATGAACATTGTGCAGGAGATGATTTACAGTCATGGGGATCCTGGGTAGGGATACTAAGTGTTCTATATACACATGTCTTGCCTTTTTAGTTCTGTTTTGAGTTTGTTCCTCTGTTACTTTCTTTTGTTTCAACCTCTTTATTACCTCATCATTTGTTCCTGCCTGGTGCCTTCAGCAGACAGATAGCCCCATAGATAATCCTGCTTGGCCCATTTAATGTGAAAAAGTGGCTGGTTTTACTAGAATGTATTCTAGCAGTATAGAAAGAGTTACAGAGCCACCAGATACTAGTCATGGCAGTTAAGGGCTGAGGGTCACCTCCTTGGGATGGTCTTTAAATAATGGGATAAATCTTGTGTCTGACACAACATGAGACTCTTCTGCCATCCCCCTGGCAAGGAGATTACAGTCCTCTGCCTGCATTGAGATGTCAGGCATACCGCGCTCCATCCTTACATAGCAAATTTACTCTAAGTAATGAAACACAGGCAGCAATAGTTGCTTGGTATTCTACAGCTCTGTGGGAAGTAATTTCATATACAGCTCTTTATTTTCTCAAACATTTTATTCTGACATTTATTTTACAACCAAATATCAAAGACTTATTTCTCTACAAAGCCTGCATTACATCGACATGATTTTTCCTTCAAGAAAATATACCTATAAACAAATCATTGAATGAAAACAGACAATGTTCAGTGTCCCTGATTCAGCTTAGAAGATTACCACAAAGCTTCAGCTCACACAGGCATGGACACATCTAACAGAAGGTAGGTCCCGCTTCTTGGCAGTCACTGAATTAAAGTGGCATGAAAGAAACATGGGCTGTGAGCTCAAGGCAGACATTCTTGGGTTATGGCACCAATAACTGAATCTAGGTCCTCCGATGCTAAGAAACCACTCTGCCACTGACCTACACCCCCAGCTAGAACTGCTCAACTGGCAATTTGAGTGACCTCAAGTGAATTACAACACCATCTTAGCCAAAGCTTACTCCTTCCTAAAACGGAGGAAAAACATCTGACTCACAGATGATAATTAGGCGGAAGAGTAAACAGTGTTTAGCTCATACTTATGAATGACAGATTGTCCTTTTTTTGTCATACTAATCTATCAACCAAGATTTCAATGTTTTAATGAGTCACTAGCTAATCATAGCAAGAATTGAGGACCTGGTATCTAAGAAGGGGCTTTTAATTCTGGTCTTGTAAAATAATTAATTGGAATTTTTTAAAATGTTTTTTTAAATAGGGTTTCTCTGTATAGCCTTGGCTGTCCTGGTGTAGACCAGACTTGGCCTCGAACTTGCAGAGATCCACCTGCCTCTGCATCGCAAGTGCTGGGATTAAAGGCGTGCACATCCACCATGCCTACCTTGCACTAGATTTTGGTGGTCTCTCCTCACTCATTGGTGACAGCAGCATAGTTGTCATTTGGGAGGGTAAAAATGTTGGGCAAAATAAAAGAATGAAAAAGACTCTACCTTCCTGTTTCATGAGCTTAAGTGAATATGCCCTTCAGAATACTGAAGCACCCTTGCCATCCCTAAGGATATAGTAAAAGATCAGAGGCTTATCCCAGAGTGTGGATGGAGAATTTATTCAAATATCTAAACCAGTGTTTTGCAACTTTAAAAATCAAAATAAAATAAAACAAAAAAACCTGTTTTCATTAATATAAGCAAACACCCCTGAGGAATGTACTAATTGATCAGAGTGTGGCAGCTTTTCATGGGACAGATGGCTCTCTCCCTCTTCCTCAAGCATCTATCATTGGTGCCTGAGACTAATAACATAACAGACTCTGGCCCAAAGCCAAGCTCCTCTTTTCTAGGCCCAGTGCCCTTTCAGCTAGCCCCCAGTAAGGCCTACCTGAAGAAAAGAATAGCTCTTAGTGCCCCATCGGTTCTTGACCAATAATCTATGGCAATAGGGATGTGTCAAAAGTCCAAGAATGTCTTCCAATGGGGCTGATGACCTCCCCTGGGAGTGCCTGTTCTATGTTTCGGGGGGCGGGGGCGGGCGGTCTCCAAGAGCAGATTTCTTTTTCAATGATATCAGTGACCAAGGCCTTCTGTAAGGCTACTAGCCAAGGTTGGATCAGGCAAGGGTGGTGTTTTGCCACCAAGCAGCTGTTCCACACAGATGAATTGTGTCCCAAATCCTAGAGCCCTGACTTTGTGTTCCAATACCCTGAGAAAAGCATACTTGGCTGTCCTAATTTAGGGGCATTGTTTTGCTTTTCTTCTATTTCTCCAAACTTAAAGAGTTTAGGCAAGAAGGAAACTGAGTGGGTAAAGATACTTGAGAAATTATAAAGCTTTGTACAGAAGCTCTGGAAAATGGAGATGGGGGTGGTAAAGACTTTCCAACCATTCTCCAAAGCTCTCTCATACCCACTCACTTCTCAACTCATCCACTCATCGGGCGTTTACCTGGCTCCTACCACATTCTAGGCACTGTTTTGCATTTATTTGTATGTGTGTTGTCTGAATGTATACATGATCATGAGTGTAGACTTGTGCAGAGCATGTGTGATGTCTGTGTGTGTGCACACACACATGCGTGCACGTGGAGGTCAGAGGTTGACAAGTTTCTCTCAGCCTTTCTCTACCTAACTTTTTGAGACGGGGTCTCTTACTGAACCTTTGATTCAGTAAGATTAGCTGGCTAGCAAGCTCCAGGGTCCTCCTGCTTCTTGACTCCCCAGAGATAAGGGAACCTGACTTTTTACAAAGGTACTAGGGGATCCAAATTCAAGTCCTCATGCATGTGTAAGCTCATCACTGACTGTGCTGTCTCCTTGATGCTGGGTGCTATATTATAAAGCAAAAGTTAATTTAAAAATCTGCATTGAGCCTGGTGGTGGTGGCACACGCTTTAATCCCAGCACTCGGGAGGCAGAGGCAGGTGGATCTCTGTGAGTTCGAGGCCAGCCTGGTCTACAAGAGCTAGTTCCAGGACAGGCTCCAAAGCTACAGAGAAACCCTGTCTCGAAAAACAAACAAAAAAAAAATCTACATTGAGTACTGCAAATATCCAAGATGAGCAAAATTTCAAAAGATTAAATAAAGTAAGACCCATATTTGTTGGTGGTATTCAGAACTGAACCTAGGGCTTCACACATGAAAGGCAAGCCCTCTACCAACTGAGCTACAGCCACGACCAGAATGTGTTTCTGATTTTTCTTTATGTTTGAGGCATCAGTATGTCACTGTCCTTGATTCCATTTTTACTTAAAAATGTGAAGATATTCATTAATAATATTTGTGTGTTGAAATTTTGTAAGGAGTGTATATTTTAGATGCCCTTATAATATGTTCACATACACATACAACATAGACAGGGAGAGAGATGAGAGTGTTCATTTACTTATCTACAGCAATCAGTGCACTTTTTGCATTTCTAATCTGTGTAGCTTATGTTAATATTTTGTGCAAAATGAGTTTTACAATAAATTTTATTATTTTAAAGAAAGCACTGCGTTTAATACAATTTCTTTAGATTACTAAGACTTTGCATGTGTTTTCCCTTACATTTTGAGCCTGTTTAGGCATCGGTAAAGGGAGAAAGCACAAAATATAAAACTGATGCTGTTCCAAGGAGATCTCAGTAGAGTGGGAAACAGGTACACAACTGATTGAAATGCAATTATTCCTATGCTAAAACTATGCAAGGGACAGTGTTGGCCCAAGGAGGGAGGCGATTGTTGAGATATTTGGTTGGCAAAGTGGAAAGCAAGGGTGTTCTAGACTAAAGAAAAGGATGTTCAAGGCCAACAGAAATCATGGGCTGAATCTAGGAGGAACCTGCCAGGAGTGTGGCCTGTCATTCTGGCCTTGGGCAGTACATGGTAAAGAGCGAGCAAGTCCCAGCAGCTGATGTGCTCTGTGAAGTGGGCAAGAACCAGGGGCTGCAAATGCTGATACTTTATACTGTACTGTGTGTCACGCTCTAAGCATCCCCACCAAGCATTAGTCATAATCTGTGCTCTCAGGAACTCTTCATATTTACAGAAGACAGGGAGTTTCATACGATAAGGAGTAAAATCTAACAAGGGGACAAAGCGTGAGAGGACAGCAGCCTCCAGGATGATGAGGACAATCATTGTGGACTTCTGAGGGACAACACAGAGAAGGCATCCTGTGTGTCTGGCACTAAGGAAGTCAGTAAAGATCCAAGACTCCGTATCTTCCGGCCCCGCCTGGCCTGATGCATGTGTGAGGACACGCATCACCATGGCTAAATAGCCTCCATTCACTCCTCCTTATGAATGCGACCCAGGAACCAGCTGAGAAGGAAGCGTCTTCTGCGGACCTAGCTTGGATAGCAGCCAGGCCTCTGTGTCCCCGGAACATAATCCCAGCTGACTTGCCTTGCAGGATGAGCACTGCAAAGGATATAAATAACAGCAGCAACGAGCCCCTCCCAGGACTGCTGTGGGATTAATAAGCCCCAGAGACCCTGGCACTTCAAACCCCGCAGAAACTGGTACTTCAATTGTTATTAAGAGCAGGCTCCCAGCCACGGCTCTTTCAGCCCATGCTGCTAGATAATCTTTCCCCAACTATTGCTGGAAGCCATCAATCACCTGGTGCCTGTCTTCTAACCCACAGCCTCAGATGGAAAGAGAAGCTGCAAGAATAGTGTGGGACAGGATGTGAAGGGGACAAGAGATTGCTAGATGACTGATTTCCTATCTCAGTATAGACTGAGGCTAGCACGCCGACACTAGAGTCAATCAAGCAATGTGGGCTTAGCACCCGGCTTCTCCACTTACTGGTTCTGTGAAGCTAGGTGGTTTACGAAAGAACTATTGACAGAGACTTCCATTCTCCAATTGGGCATGTGGAAGAATGTGCTTATCTGTCCCCTTTGGAGTTGGTGCAGCCATGTGACTTGTTTCGTCCAGGTAATATGAGGAAAAAAAGAATTGGGAATAAGAGCTTTAAAGATGAGTGCAAGATTCCTTCCCTCCCTTGAAGGGACAAGGGGCAAGCATCTATAAATTGTGACTTAGCCCGAGATTTGAAGTGACTAGGATTAAGCACAGACCCTGCTAGACTGTTTCCAACATGATGAGAAACAAACCCACACTGCTTGAAGATCCTGAGATGTGTTGGGTGGTCCTGAATGGGGCAAGTTTAAGTGACACAATCTCTCAGTTTTCTCATTTGCCATATGGGGAAAATATTACCCACCATACAGAATTGTGTGGGATTTCTGAGGGGTAATATATGATGTATGATAACTAATTAGCATATGTTCAGTCCAAATATTTGTCCAGTAATTGCTAATTTCAGCAGTGTTATATTTATTGTCACATCAGGATTGTATTTATTTATTGTCCCATCTTATGTCATAGTCCTAGTATCCATAGCTCTGGTCCATGCCACCTGTAGATACTTATTGCCCATGTTAGGCTGAGCTGTATTTTAGACTCTGAGGCCTTCAGCTGGAAGGATGGAAGTTATCTTCCAACAGGTAGGACTAAGTTATCTAATGGTTTAGTGACACAGAACTGGCCTTTCTGTGCCTCGGTTCTAGCGGTTTCGTCTCTGTCAACTGCCTGGGGTCCTATATACATGCCCCAGAACTGGGAACTGAATTCTCATGACATTTCCAATGATTCCAGTGATAACTGTCATAGTAACTCTAGTTCACAATTGGTTGGAGTCAGTCAGTACACTGGTTACTGGCTCTAAATTTAAGGAGACTTTGTAACTCTGTACTTCAAGTTTTTCAATCTGACTGACTGCACTTGTAGCCTAGCCCAGCTCAAAGAAGACAGAGAGAATATTCACTTTCATGCCAGAGTGACACAAAATCTGAGATTCTGAGAATATTCTGCAGAAAGTCTTTTCACTTTTTAAAACAAAACCATAACCAGAAAAGAAGACAGTATGACAAAGGAGGAAATCATTTTCTCTTGTTTATTCTTTATTATGTCAATGTATTAAAGTATACAAAAGAGAAATATTCTTGGGTAAACACAACAGCTACTGAATAGGTGAAGAAGAAAATGCACCCTGATTTTCTTCTTTTCCCTAGAGCTACAAGGGACAAGAAGGGCAAGGATGAAGCTGTAGAGAGTCACAGCTCAGCCCTGCCTGCTTCTGGTCTTATCAAGGCCTCCCTATCCATCAGCCCGCAGAGAAGCCACATCTGGCCACATCTGTTCCAGATGCTTCACTAGTTGTGTGCCTCTCCTGGGTCTAGTCTACCTTCCTTTCTTGAGCAGCCAGCATTTCCCTTCCTGAACCCAGTCATGGGCTCAGGAGACGTTCTAATTGCTTGGGCTGAGCATTATTAATGACACCATTTGGTTCCTGTAAGTAACTCATGCCTCTGGCTGGAGAAGCCTATGACTGTCCTACTTTCTGTTAGAGCTAAGTAAAGGAGGTCTTTGCCTTGACTCTATCTTCCCATCATGCATCTAGTCATGCATTTTCTGAGTGCCAATCACTTTAACCTTTGATATTACTCTTTCATTTTTCCATTAGCCATAATTCAGTGGAAAGTATCATGTGAGTTATGAGTGAAGTAAGTGTAGCACCAGAGATTGACTATTCAAGCTCGCACAGACCAGAGCTGGATCTCAGTGCTCTTGCCCAGTGTGTAGTCTCCTCCAAAGGAGTGTTGTTCTCTTCTAAGTTTCAGATTGCTTGATGGTTCTTTTTATATGTTCATTGTTGTTGTTCTGTTTTTGGACACAGGTTTTCTTGGTACATAATCCTCCCACCTCAGCTCCAGAGTGCAGGAGGTTAGGGTGTGTGGCCTCATGCCTGACTTGTAGGAGTGCCATGCAGACCTGTTGTTTAATGGGTAATTACCTACAGTGCTAGAAGACATACCCGTTTTGTCCTTTGTTATGAGGAAAGGGGCATTTATCTATTGTATCTCTCTAACTGAGAGTTCTTCCTACCACCTGTTGAATCTCTCATTTTAAAAAAGAAAAACTACAATGGTAGAAATTCTATGAGGGAAGAGACTGAAGGTGGCTATCTGGTTGGAAGGCAGAGGTCTTAGAGACTCTTCTTGGAACCGACTTTAAAGAAAGAGAAAGTTTCCTACTTTTGCCTAGTGTGTGAATGACCTCAGCTAGTTAACTATGGTTGTGGGGCAAAGTATTAGAGGTTATGCGACAGCGAAAACCAACCCTGCATCCTCCAACTTCGTCCTTCACATTTGCTGTACCATCTAAACCAAGACCCACAGTGATTCAGTTAGTGGAGAAATGGGAAAACAGTGAGGGTATAGGCCAGTCCAAGCCAAGAATTTACACCATCAGAGGTAGCAGCAAAGTAGAGAATGTTCTTGTATGGGGTTGGGCACTACCAGGTGGCCTGGACAAATAATCTCTGCAAAAACTAAATGAGGTGCTGGGGAGATGTTTCAATCAGCTAAGCACTTTTGTCATGCAAGCATGAGGACCTGAATTTGAAGACCCATAACCCACATAAAAAGCTGGTTGTTGGCGGCATACCTCTATAACCCCAGTGCTGAGACAAGAAGATCCCTGAAAGCCTGTTGGACAATAAGGCTAGCCTAATCAATTACTTTTGATTACAGTGATAAACCCTATCTTAGAATGTAAGATGGAGACTCATCTAGAAGTAGCCTGATGCTGACCTCTGGCTTAAACACACATTTATACATATGTGAATGCACATGTATACATATGCACACATATGCAAATGAATACACCCCACACAAAAACATGTACATAACACATACACAAATATTTAAAGGACACACACAGGGCAGAAAGAACACCTCTGTCCGTGTGTTTTAGTTGACAAAGTTTAGGAACGCACACAGTTCCTAAATTGATAGCTTTTCAATCCTCCCTTCACCATAAACATCTCTTTAAAACCAATAAAATTACATTTCAAAGACCTCTTGCCTTACAGATCCTGTCTATGGCCAGCCCAGAGTCCTCTCCAGCATCTGTTCTCTGTTTTTTGTCTGAGTAGAGGAGATGCAGGTTGGTGTCTTCTGCATGACAAGTAGGGCCTGTGATCATTTGTTTTCTCTACGATAGGGAAGCATTCTGAGTTCCCATCCACAGCACCAGTGTCCTCCCAGACAGATGAGGCATGGGCAGAATATTTCACACTGATGGTTCAGAGCTTGGAGGTGGCAATCGATCTGATTTTTTCTATGTGACTTTATTTCTGTAGTAATTATTCATCCTTAAAGCCCACCTAGGAGATCTCAGGAGGGCCAGCAAGAGAGGGGTCATTCTCTTCTCACACACCTTCCGGGCTTCCACTTTCTGTCTCTTGCAAGATTCCCAATTGCTGGTGTAAATTCCGTTATCTTCCCTGAGTTCCTCAAGCCCCCTAATGGACTTTCTAGAGAAGCTGAGAAGTTGATTGCACCAGCTAGATAATGTAATTATCTGGGGCTTTCCTGGGAGAGATTAGAAATTTTCGGGAGCCAATAGGAATTCTACTTCTTTGATCACTTTTCCCCTGCTTCTGTAAATCTGCCTATCCATTTACATAAAGGCAAAAGTCTTCCTGGGGGCTTTTAAATCCTTCCCACCTTTTAGCTAGGCGCTGGGAATATAACCCACACCTCTCCCCCAATTACAACAGTAGTCCTTTGTCTAGAGTTGCTGCCTTGTGAGAAAAGTCAGAGAAAGGGGCATTTACTGTCAGATAGTCTACTAGAAATGTCAAAGAAACTACCCATGAAGTCTTATCAACATGACTGGCTCAACAAGATCAGAACAAGGACAACAGCGGTAGACCAGTAGACATGCTCACATGGAAAGGGTAACCTCTTTCCTTCTTGGAGCCCAAACCATCTCTTCATCCAGTGTAGTGTGTGTGTGTGTGTGTGTGTGTGTGTGTGTGTGTGTGTGTGTGTGTATGTGTGTGTGTATGTGCAAGCACATGCATGCAGGTATAATACCTGCTGGTCACTTAGAAGCCATCTCTGTTATCAGAGCCACTACTATATTATTACCATGTTTAATAGGAGACATAAAACTCAAGGTTAATGATGCATCTGGTTATAACAATAGAAATTGTATTTATAATTTATAAGTGTAAAATTATAAAACATGTCCTTTAAGTGAAAAGAAAATATATATATATATTTAATAAATATATAGGTTGCTACATTCTACAGTAGGAACAACATACAATATGTATAAAGTTTTGTACTATCTGTGGCTTCAAGCTTTCGTTGGAGGTCTTGGGATGTATGCTTCAAAGATAAGAGGAGACTAGCATATAATAATCTTTCAAAATTTATCAGAAAGGATTGGGTTGAAGTGAGTTGGGCAAGGGAGACAGTATATAAAAAACAAAAATGAGAGTGGTCTTTTTTCTCAGTCCATGGTCCAGATAATTTAATGTTGGATAAGATTTGGTGAGTACCCAGCAGATGCCAGAATTCTAGCACTTTGCACGTATTCTAATTCATTACTCACAGCCTCCATAGGAGGGTATGCAGTGGGCGTGCTCATTATGCTAATTTTATGAAGAGGAGGCTGAAACAGAGAGATTAAGCAACTTGTGGTGGAAGATGGAGAAAAGTAATAACGGAGAAAAAGGAGCTGTCAGATTTCTGTGACTCTCTTACTATTCTAAGACTCCACTTTTATTGTAAAATTCACTTGAACTTGGAACCACCTTTGAAGCAGTAGCCCAGGGGGTAAATATTTGGTGTGACTACAAAATGTTTCAAGAAAGAAAAATGAAATGAATTTATGAATATTATTTATAGTTGGGTAATGGTATAAGAGTTACTGATTTTGGGGTTTCCCTTGGAAGACCGGGAGAAATCCTGGACCTGGGCTCTTCTACATGGCAAGAGCGAGCAGGAGCTGAGGGTGGTGGATTCTTGGCAGACTCTGGGGCTTCCCACAACCCTCGCTTCCTGCCACTCCTAACATAGAAACCAAGCTCATCTGCCACAATGCCTAGTGCCCAGAACCATTTCAGTTTGAGACACCTCAATAGGGACACTTCTGCTCCTTGGGAACTGAGTCTATAAATGGAGCAAGAACTCCGAGAGTTTCCTGAAAAAACGATAATCTTTCTAAATCGGGAGGATGAAAATAGTCAAAAATAACAAACTTTTTTTTTTTTGTGTGTGTGTGTGTGTGTGTGTGTGTGTGTGTGAAAGTCATCAGAAAAATTTCTCAAGAAAGAAACAATTTGGTGATACAGAAAAAAACAGTCTGTGTTCTGCAACCTCTGAACAGTGACTTCAAATGTTCAAACCTTGCCAAGCCAATTTTCCCCTTTCAGATTCAGCGCTACTCCATTTATCTCAGTGGGGACTAAAGACCAGCAGAATTTGAAGTCATAAAGCTGAGCCTCTTTGTATGATTTTGGTCAAAACAGCTCCTTTGTCAGCAGGCAAAGTGTGCTTACTTAATGTTCTTCCTTCTCAAAAGACACTAAAGAGACATTTCTAAAATTTTTCTAAAAACATTTCACCTCCGAGCCGATTATAAAAGTGGCGAATTTCATTTGGAAAACAGAGGCATATTTCAGAGCCTTATCAGCTCTAGGGAAGAGGAGATTACAATGGAATCAAGGTTCCCCTCCCTGCTTTAACTAGAGTGACGCTTCTGTGATCACTGCAATAATGATGCTTTGCATTTATATAGCGCCATTCATTCTTCAGAGGCCCTCAGAATGATTTACAAACTTCATCTCATTAAAGCCTCTCAGACATTCCAGTAAAGCAAATAACCTCAAGGGAGATTATCTCTAGGTACAAGGCTCCCTCTAGGTACAAGGGCAGAGGTGAGATGAGTTGCCCATAATCCCAGTCCATGTACCCCTGTGACTGGAAACAGAGGCTGCATCTGTACAGTGCCAGATGGAGCCTTGTGTAAGGATCAGTGTCTCCTAGCTGATGTGAGACTAGACTTTGTTCCCCATGTGCCCGTATGCAGCTTCCAGAAGCTTGTGCAATGGGAAACCATGCCTGGGTCTGTATTTGGATCCCGTGGATAGAGGGGGCATTCACTGGCTCTTGCTGAATGCCTGAATGCTAGTTTAGTCTTAAAATGTCCAGCTGCACTTGATTAGTCTAAAAGCTCAAATTGTACCCAAGAGATGAATTTCCTCATGTTTTCCTTTGCTTTGGAGACACTAGACTCCATTCATAAATTTCTAAACCTAATGATGATTTCAAGTGAAGAAAGAAGTCTATTTCTTTGGGATATTGAGGCAAAGCTCTTGTTGAGGTATACTAGGAGTGTGCGCATGGAGGCAGGAGAGGGCAGTTAGCTAGACCAGTCATGTAAATGAACATTGATACACTGACCTACAGGACAAAGGATTGAGCTAGAAAGATCAGTAGATAGCATTGTGAGAAGAATAAATAGATTTCAAAAGAAATGGCAACCATTGATTCTTCTAGAGTCACATTATGCTAAGTTCACACTGTATCTTTGACATAGAACAGGGAGGATCATCCTTGGTCAGAAAAGCTTCTTTTTGCAGTGGGCAGCAGCTGATGAGGAAATGCAGAGCCAGTCAATGTGTCTAGAATAAGAAACTCGTTGCTTGGCCCTGAATGAGATATTCTCTATCAATTCGCCCCAATACCAACAAGGTTCAGGAACGTCACAGGAGAGGGAACAGAAAAAATGCAAGAGCTGAGGGATGCAGAGGACTGCTATAAAATACAGTCTTCTGGATAGGATGTAACTGTCACATTCAAGAGCTCAACAGTAGCTAGGATTCCTTTCCTAAAATGTGCATAAGATCAAGCTGTTCAAACTTCTGGTATAGATGGGGTAGATAATTGTTGTGAATTAATCTTTTATACAGTGTTGAGATATGTCATTCTGATTGCTTTAATAAAAAAAACCGACCAGCCAATAGCTAAGCAGGATCTTCAGGCACACAAGATGCTGGGAAGAAGAAGGGAATTGCTAATCAGATGGAAAGGAAGCAGGAGGAGCAGTACAGAGCAAAGGAAATAAAGCCACAAGACAAAAAGTAGATTGATAAAGATGGGTTAATTTAAGTTGTAAGAGCTAGTTAGCAATAAGCCTAAGCTATTGGCCAAGCTCCTACAATTTACAAGCCTCTGTGTTGTGATTTGGGAGCTGGCAGGCAGGACAGAGAAGCATGACAACAGATAATCTTCAGTTCTCACCCTTTCCTGAGATCTATTTGAAGTTGATAGTTTCTGGAGTGGGAAACTCATTCATTTTTGAGAATGTGACTATTGGTAAAATTCTCATGTTCCGGTCAACGGTCCCACACTCATGCACATATGGACACCAAAGACTGGATTTAGTGGTTTAAAAAAAAAAAAAGAACAAGACATGGAGTTGGGATGGGTCTGTGTTGGGGAAAAAATGAATAATAAAACATTAATCAGTTCTACTCCCCAGTAAGCCTTCCTGAAGTAGATGTAACAGACTCAAATGTTACTTAAATGTCTGTTGTATAGACTTCAGGAAGGCATTCAATAGCATCTAGAGGAAAGGACTTTGGGAAACAATGAGGTTCTACAGGTACCCAGAGAAAACCATAAGAATACTAGAAAATGCCTATAAAGATACGTTTGCATCAGTCAAAGTCTGTGAAGAACTAAGTGATCAGTTTAAGACTACCATAGGAGTGTTGCAGTGATGGTAAGTCTTCTTACCACTACTCTTTAATACATTCCTGGAATTAATAATAGCAACAGCCCTGGAGGATGAGGAGATAGGCATGCAGACAGGCAGTGTGTGAATCAACTTATGTTTTGCCAATGATACAGCATTACTTGCT
>JAQHUG010000035.1:585195-653412 GCA_028555095.1 Dicrostonyx torquatus
GGAGGAAACTTCAGTTCAAAAGAGGGAGCTAATTTAGACATCATGAGGTGGATAAGAATAGCGAGACAACAACATGAGAAGTATATGAGACACTTGTCTTGAGCTGCCTTCTTTACAACCCCGAAACCTGGACAGTAAAACACCCCTCAGAACTGCAGCTGAACGTGTTTGAGATGGTATGTCTCAGGAGAAATCTAGGTGTCACACAAAGGGACAGGCTGCACAATGATAACATTAAGAAACATCTCCATCTACAGAAGGAAGCAAACTACAGGATACAGCAACAGTGCTCGAGAGACTTCAGCCATGTCATGAGAATGAATGATGGCAGATTCCTGAAGATAGCACTGCTTGGAGGAGTGCATGGGATAAGGCGAAGAGGAAGGCCCAAGAAACACTGGATAGACAACATAAAGGAAGACTGTGGAACTTTGGGTATGACAATAACAAAGAATCTAGGACTGCCCAGGACAGGAACAACTGGAGAACTGCCATAAACGGGTAAGCATTGCCAGGGCATAATTGATGATGTCTTCCCATGTAGCACTTCTGTGATGCATACCAAACATCGTCCTAACTCATGTATGCCATGGATGCTCTCCATGTACAGGTCTCTTATTAACTAAGCCTAGTTCTTTAGGCTGAAGGGCCATCACTGACTCAGAAACCTTTACGAGTGGAGACCTTTATTTAGTGGTCCTGAGACTCTGTCTCAATCCTCCACGTGTGTGCAGCGGGCATTAGGAATGACAACTGGTCTGTCTCCACAACTCTTTTGAAACTCTTCTCCTTCCCTCAAATAACTACCAAACACATGGTGCTACTTTCCATGGGATGTAGAGTATGCATTAAATACCATATTAATTTATGCTGATATAATACTGTTATAGTTTTAGGAGGCATCATTTATAGGATCTAAAAATGGGCACAGACTGTATGCATATGGAATATATAGATGTAAATGGGGAGCATAGGTGAAACAGGGCATAATAATGAGTAAAATCACAATCCAAAAAGATGAGGATCTAACATTATAGAAATACATACATACATACATATACACATACATACATATACATACATACATACATATATACATATATATACACACACATAAGGAATATATATGTATATAAGTATGGTCCTTACAGTTTTGAGAAGGGCATAATATGGGTCCAATAGTGGCCCAGAAATGTTAGTGAAGTGTGTGTATGTGTGTGTGTGTGTATGACCCTAAAGAGAAAAAAGCAAGAACCCCCAGCCAGGCAGTCTCCATTAATTCAGACACCCAGCTGCTTCAAATGTGAATCACTCAGTTGCTCTATAAAATAGCATGAGACTCCTAAGTCTTCACAATTCCTGGAATGCTCTAGTGAAAAGTAAGCTCCATGAGAGAGGGAGTCAGCTGTATTTGCAGTGCTTCTTTTGTTGGTGGGCCCTTATCAAAGTGTCTCTTAGTTATCTAGCGCTGAAAGCCTCCCTAAGGTCACATGGTCAGTGCTGGAAAGGCAGGATGGAGAGGTGGCTCCAGACCCTCTCATATCCAGTCTATCACATGAAGGGAGCCCTGATGAACTGGATTCTTGCAGACCCAGAAGATACTATAGAGCTGAAGAAGAATGAGGTGGAAGGAGGAGAACCAGAGGCAAAGGAAGTTGAGTCCTTTGTCAGCTCGTGGGGCAATGACTGGCAGAAGGAGTCTTAGTCTGCCCAACTTGAGTCCTTTTCAGGCCATTGCTACTCCTTTTGGATGCTCAGGGGGGTCAGCCCATCAGAACATTATCAACAAACACCCTGTTAGATAATACAACCTGCCAACAGTACGACGGGCCTCGGAGGCAAATATGCCTCTCAACCTGAGGTACTTAAAGTACCAGGTAGAGTTGTATTTGTGTTGCCATGGTGATAGATGCAGACCATTGGAGCCTTACAGCAAAATCAGGAATACTTTGGGATCTTGAGGATCTCAGCAGCCCAGTATGAGGAGTAATTCCCATACCCACAGAAGGATTAATGGGGTCTCTGCCAATGAGGCCCTGTAAGTACTGTGCATTCATGCTTGCTGAGCAGGACCACCTGAGTGGCTGGCAGGAGCAGCAACATCCTAATAAGCACAGGCCAAACTGGCAAAGACCCGAGGTTGGCAGCTCCATCAGGGGCCAGAGGAGGACACATAAGTTGGGACAGGATCCGCAGACCCAGCACACATCCTGGCAGCCCAGATTCCTTGACACCAAACACAGTTCTTACAACTGTTTTCCTCCTACTTAAACAAACAAAGCATGTTTCCCAGATAACAAGGGAGATTTTTCATGGCAAAACGATGCAATAACTTAGGCAGTAGGAAACCCAGTGTCTTGGAGAAGTTGAAATAGATTGGTTCTCTAGGAGGGAGAAGTGGTGGGTCAGGTGAGCTATCATCCCCTTGGACTAACCTTTGACTACATAGCTACCTAGACAGGCATCCTCTCTTTCCAGTGTCTTACATAGTTTTCCTTGTCTTACATAGTCTCAGAGTGGCTGGTTAGCATAGATTCAAAATGGACTATGGGGTTGGAATCTCAGCTTGTCTATGTATTAACTGTGACCCAAGTAGGTTACTTAATACTTCTGTTCCAGAGAAGTCTTGCATTGGTATAGAGACAGAATAAGGATAACACTTGTTAACACATGTGGCATCTAGAACAATGCCTGGCATATGGTAAACTTTTTAAAAATTTAGGCTCGCTAGTGAAGGTAGAATCATTAATACATCTAGACTTGATTGATACAGACACTTGTAAGAGGGAAGAAAGAAGTGATTTTTTGTTGTTGTTGTTGTTGTTACAGTATCTTTGATGGGTCTGCACACTTAGTCTCCTATGCTGCTCTTGATTCCCAAAAGCTAGTATGATGCAGACGTGATTCAGCTTAACAGAAGGTATGTCTTGAATTAGATGAGCTGTACTACCAGATGTTGGCTGTGTTGATTCAAAAAGCCTCACAGTTAAGGTGCACACATGATTCACACGCAAGTGTACAGTGGAATTGGTGCATCTGGTGTAACAGTGCCTGGTGGAGAGGGGAGAGACGTAAATTCAGTCCATGTTCCACTTCCCAAGCTGTGCTTGCTGGTATAGGGCTATGTCTACCCCCAGGAAAGACCTGTCTTTTCATGATTTTCATTATGGCATCCTTGGCACCCTCGGCAGCATTTAGCTTTTTGGGGGGCCACAAGTAATGTGGGGGACAGGGGATTCAAGACATTTAACATGGAAGAAAAATTCTGGATTAAAAACTTAGGCAACAAAAAAAGCCTGAGTCTGTGTTCATAGTTTTGAACAAAACAATTCCTGTCCTTTTTCTTCTTCCCTAATGCAGTCTTTGTTTAGGTTAATTCTGTTAGATCAAATCATTTGCTCATAACAGAAATAGCATGTGGTTTCAACATATTTACCCGTCTTTTTTCTGTATGCAGATGTTGTAAGAAAGGGGGGAAGATGTGGGTTGTATCCCGGCACCCAGCTCCCAGCCCCCAGCCGCCAGCCCACTCAGCCGCTGGTTGCTTGCTTATGCCTGAAATAACCACATGACAATTATATTCATTTAAACTCTGCCTGGCCCATCATCACCAGCCTCTTTTTGGCTAGCCCTCACATCATAAAGTAACCCATTATAAAAGTCTGTATGTCACCACAAGGTGGTGACTTACCGGAAAAGTCTAACCTGCATCCATCTGCAGCGGGAGCCTCATGGCAACTGAACCATTTCCTTTCTTCTCAGAACTTCCGTTCTGTCTACTCCGCCTACCTAAGGGCTGACCTATCTTACAAGCCAGGCAGCTTCTTTATTCAACCAATGAGAGTAATACAAAATACAGGAGAACACTCCCACATTATGCAGAAATATGTTTGCTAATGTAGAAAGTAGAAAAAGCAAAAATGTCTTTAGTTTGTCCTCGGTTTATATCAGGCTGATTTTGACAGCCTAGCAGCAATGTTTGTCAGAGGCATTTGGTAAAACCTCATGTTCCCGATGGCACTGCAGAGAGGAGAGTGATAGTAAAGGCTCTAAAGTTGTCCTTACTCAGGGGACCAGTTGGGTGTGAACGATACCTATGGGTGCTGAAAAAGTTGAAGCCCGGGCCTTTCTTTCCTTAAGCTGATCCTGTTGGCCACAGCTAATATTTCCACAGAAGCTGGCCATTCAAGATGCTATGTGTGTCTTTGGAATCTCTATGTGTGGCCAGTATGACATTAACCCCTTCAGCAGAAGAGAAAATGGGTCCAAAGCTTAGAGCGTTGGGTCTAGCTCTAGCTTTATATTGTTAGAAATTGCATGCCTTTGTAAATATTCACCTAGGCAAACTTGATTTTCCAGCTCTAAAAATGGAGCTAAGGCTGAGGATGGTGGCTACATCTGTAGCTCCAGAACCTAGAAGACTAATAGAGATTGCTATGGGTTTGAGGCTATCCAGAGCTCCATAGGAAGTTCTATATCAGCTGGAGCTACAGAGTGACACCTTGTTTCAAAAGAAAAAAAGAACAGAAGAAAAGGAATGGAAATAGAAATAAAGATTTTGCTAACAGGTGGAGATTAAAAACTGTAAGGTATGTTCTAGGTTTTGCCACTTGCAGACAGCAAACAATTCAATTAAGATTCGCCAAACACCTGCTTATATACCAGGTGCTAAGATCGTTACCTACAGAGGGAAATTGTTCCGTGTGGGCCTGGCTGATGATGTGCAATGAGGAGGTTGTATTCCTTTATTACTATGGTCCTTTTCAGCTTTAGGGCTCTTTTTCATTCTGTTCATATCTACAGGAATAATAGAATCTGAGAGGGAAGAACTTTAGGGGAGACAGAAGAAATATGCATGCAAAACACATATGAGAAAAAAAAAAGCCACTAGGAGACAGGCCTATCGTAGGAGAAGTATCACAGGGGAAATATTTGGTCCCATCGATGGCCTACGCCAGCATTTCTCTGCACTGAGCAGAGATCTTGGAGGATCCTCAGACACTCGGCAGAAGGGGGAACATGCCCACCAGACTTCTGCCTAATAAGGTTTGAAAGTTTATATGTCTATTTTAAATTAGTAAGATAAGTATTTGCTTTCCAGGCTTTTGCCAAGAGAATATATCCTCAGACTGCCTGCTGTCCAAGTCTAATTAAAGACTTAGAGGAAAGAATTAGTACTTGAGTAATTGTCAGAAGGACATGCAACCCACTCATTCCTCTCTATTTCACTAGTCCTCAAATGATATCTGGTCTTGTTAAAACAGATTACTGGCCCCACCTGTGGCGTTTCTGATTCAGTAGGCCTGTTCAATGTGAAAAAATTGCATTTCTAATAAGTTCCCAAGAGCTACTGATGTTGCAAGTTTGGGTTATGTGTGAGAACAACCGAGAACATCAGGTGTATTAGCAGGGTCAAATCTAAAACGAAGAGATGCACCCTTCGAGCACTTGGTTTCCATCTCCAATCGTTAAAGATCTCCCATTGAATTCCCTGCTGACACTATGTCCTTCCCTGATATTGAACAATAACACAAGTCACAGTCTTAAGAAATTTCTGGCATCCCCACACTTTGAAATTGTTGCGAGTGTCAGCTTCTACATTTCCCGACGTCCTTTTATTAGAATACCGAGAATGAAATCTTTGTCAGTTCTTAGGGCAGAAAAAAGGCTATTTTTTTCTTTTTCACAGAACAATGTGGATGTTCGCTCCTTTCAGGTTCTATGACTTCATTTAGCAACTGGAATTCTAAGACCTGCAAGTAGCCTGTTTTTAATAAATAGCACAAACCTCATAGCATGTAGTTTAGGATTTGTTCTGTAATTTGTTTTTATTCAGTCTTTTTCTTCTGTAAACTTTCTCAAATCACTGCTGGAATAATAGGTAAATACACACAAAAATAATAGAACAAATAACGGTAAAGGTTATGTGCACAGTTCCAGGGAGGCAAGAAATAATTGAGAAATAGAAGTTAGTGTCCGTAAACGCGTGGTTCTGTCTGTTCTGGAATGGCAGGTGATCCACCAGATAGGAGCCCTTTCAGCTGGTCTTTCCTGCTTCTCATGAATGAAGCGCTGAGATAACTGGGCTCCTGCCTTGGTGTGAGGTATCAAGTTATGCAACCTGAGGAATCCATAAAATGAGTTTGCTTCAAGCCTAGTCACTCCTTCTCCCAAAGGGAAGGGCAGGGGTTCAGCGCGAATGTGTAAAAATGTGGTCAGGTGGCCCAAGTCTTTAATAAAGAATATTTTCAAGTCAAGAGGGAGATGAGAATTTCTCCTCCTCTTTCTCAGCAGACATTCTAGCCATAATTAAATGGACACCTGCAGGGCAAGCACAGTGAGATTTTTATAGAATCCAAAAAAAAAAAAAAATGCCTTGGTGAATTCAGGGTGGAGACCATGGGGCCTGGAGAGTGGTTAAATATGAAGCCTGGCTTACAGACTCCATGTTTCAGGGCCTAAACGTGGAGGGCAGGAGAAGACAGGCTGTGTGGCAGATTCAGTTGCTGGATAGCAGGCTCTTTCAGGGGCAGATCTTCAGAGAAGATTCCAGCTCTGTCAGCACCCGGGAGAATGTGTCTCATTATTTTAGGTCCAATAGAATACACTGTAAAGCTTTTAACTCTTTCTGTGCGGGTTCAATGCTGCTTATCACTGAGTCCCACATTGGGGGCCCACCAATTGTCTTCAATCAACCCTGACCTTGCTGGATGGAAGAAGTAAACCTGGGTGGGCTAGAGCTGGAGAAGTGAGGACAGTGTCAACTCTCCTGTCCTGGAAACATTCTCCTAATGAATTCTTCAAGCGGCACCCCAAGAAGGAGATGGACGGAGGTGGGCCCACCCTCTAACCAGCTGCATTAACCACACTGCATCCCTCCAGCCCAGCTGAGATGGATGGCCCTTCAGTAGTCAGTGCTCGTGTGCCTTCTAATAAGAAGCTTAATTCAGCAATTCTTGACTCGCACACCAGCTTTCCCCTCCCCAGCGAAGACTAGCCCCAGAAACAGCGTTTACACCAAAGGCCTTAAAAGCCATAATGTGGGTTCATGGGGAAGTCTGGGCTGGGAAAAGATCACCCAAGGTCACAGTGGTAAGGCCGGATAGTGGCAAATAAAAGCTCATGTCATTGCCTGATGTTATCTGGCTGCCCAGAGAGGAAAGGGGATTAGAGACAGACAGGCTGACTCCACTATGCTCCAGTTTTTCCAGATCCTGTGTCTGGGCCTTCTTTTGTTGGAGTCCCATTTATGCTCAGAGAGTTGGGGTTCTTGTAGACCTCTGAGGGTTTGAGGCTGCTCTCGGTAGAACTTTCAAGAGAGATTCCTGTGTGCCTCCTACCTGTGTGCCTTAGACCCTGTGGTTACTGGGACCATCTTTCTGTCACTCTGTGTTGTAGCAACAAAGAATGCCATCACTGCCAAATCATGTGTGACCCTGGGAAGAAATAGCCAGAACTACACAAAATGTGGAGTTTGACCCCAAGGAATTGAAGGCAGGGGGAGGAGACAACATGCATAAATGAAGTATCAGAGCTATGTTGAATGGACTGGCTTGGATTTCCACTTTTTCTTTCTCCAGGGTACCAAATTAAGGGAGTGAGGGCAAAGAGTGAGATGGTGACATGGCAGGTGGTGGGTAGACCTCGTATCAGAAAGAATTATCTGGAAACCAGTAGCCAACCCAAGAAAAGCCACAGACTTTGGAGCCAGAGGGACTTTGAGTTCCAGGACTTTGAATTTGTCTGACTTCTGGGAAGTTATTTCACCTTCCTGATTCTTAATTTTCTCTTCTGTACAATGGCTTTGATAATATCTATCTCCCTGTTGAGAGATTTGTTTGCCAGAAGGAGGTCAAGTGTCTAGCACTGTGTTTGGGTCGGTACCAACGCTTTCAAAGCTACCAGTAAACTCATGCATTTACTTGTCCACTTGACAAACACAAAGCAAGCATCTACTGCGTGTCACATGCTGTACTCGACCTAGCATGCACCAGGTGTGAAGGAAGAAGACAGAATCTTCTTCCGCATGGACGTGGCACTGTGGTCAGGAGAAAATTGAACTGGTGATTCAAATTCATCTGTTACATTCAAGGGATGAGAGAAATATGGCCTGAGCTGTGGGAGGGCAAAGAAGATATTCCCATTTCATTCTTAAGAGTTCTTTCCCTGGCACTATTTTGTTTTGTGTAAGAAATTGCCCATCATCCCATCTTCCCAAACAGTGAGCAGAATAACAGTCTCATCTTTCAGGTGATACTCCCTGCCTGGGTGTCCACTTATTTCTTTAAAAAACCTATCTTAACTCCTTCATGGCACTGTGTCATCTTACCTAGCTATCATCACAGAGTTGGCAGCAGGAATTTAGTGCAGGGAATGGTTTAGGCAAAGCTGCAGACCAAGAATCCTGCTCTCAAGCCACAGGATGCAAGAGAGAGGCAGATGGTTCACTCTTCATGCCATCCACTCTTTTGTTCTTAAACAGACAATAATTTATTTGATGTGAACCGAGATTTATTTCATGACTTACAGGACTGGAAATTTGGGGGCAATAAAGATCTGTCAGGCCATTCAGACCTGTCATCTTCTGAGTGGCTTCTCCAGGCGCCAAGGTTTCCTTAACTGCCCAGATAAGTCTTCCAGATGACTGCCAGGCCCTCTGTCAAGTGAAGCAGCCTGCTTTCTGCTAGAGAGGCTCGGCGGATGGCTGTGGCATGCAAGAATGGTGCTGGGTTTCAGAGAAGCCAGAATCTGGACACAGAAGGCCACCAATAGAATATAAAGCATGAAAATAAAACATGACCTATGAAGCTAGTCTGATCTCCATGCCCTGAGTGACATGGTCAGGGCAGGGGAAGGAAGTAACAAGAAACAGATGGAAGAGGCATAGAACTAGAAAGTATATTTCTGTTATAAATTAGTTGGGACAAGTATCTTAACTTCTCCACCTCTACTTGCTGATCTGTAAACTGAGCACCCAGGGCTAGCTCTAGGCTGACAGGCTTCCAGGACTGGATTTACGGTGAGTTGCAGACCCTTATCCACAGCAGCTGAATGGATGCTGCATCTCGGCCTCACCGCTCCCCAGTTGCCATGAGCCTTGACTCAGGTTCTGGTCTCCTCTGAGAAAGGCTTGGTACCATTAGAGCTGTCTGGTGTTAGCATCCCAACACTTCGCCCTTCTGCTTAAGCAAATGAGCTATAGAGGGCAGGATATAAAAGCTCCAGCAACACTGACCGGAGTCTGTGAGGTACAGTTTCAGGTCAGGTTAAGAGCCAAACTTTACCTAAAGTGTCATATTTGCTTCTCTTTGTCCCTCTCCCTGCCTTGCTTCACTCCCTCCCCAACTAGCTTCTCCTGGACACTTTTCCACACATCGTTATCCTGGAATCTGCTTCAGGGAAACCAACCTGTAATACCTAGCAAATATGATAAGTTCCCAGGGTCTGTTAATAGAAGACCCATCTTTGCCCTTTCTGTCTACATCTCCAGAAGTTACACGTTTCTATCCTGTCTTCTTGTAGATGGTAGAAAGTTACTGAAGCTGAGTGGCTTGAGATCATAAGTCACATGCCAGACTTGTAACTTGTCCAAGTGGCAAAGCAATTTCATGTCAGATGGTGGCTACGTCCTTCAGTTCCTGTAAGCCTAAAAGAAATCCCTGGTATAAAAGGATCCCAAGCAATTCAATGGTCCAAACTTGAGTTCAAAAAGTACTTGGAAGGGTAATAAATGAGCAACTTTTGAGCAAAAGTAAAGACTGTAAAACTTTCTCCAGGATCAGACCAATGGGCAGAACTCAGCCCTTCCCTAAGGTGACTCATCTTCCCTACCCCTCACTCCGATCATTTGCTGTCCTTTGCAATAGTGTATGATCCTTAAAGAGATGCCACTCATCTGATGACTCCTTTCTACAAAGTGCAATAACTTTCAGCAGTCTAAGATGGTGTCTGAAAGAGTTAAGGTAGGTACATGTGATGTAATGTAAAGAAAGGTGTAACACAGGGATGGCTTATCAGTTGTGGAGTTGCACACACTAATTCTGCCTGATCTGTAGACAAGCTGGTAGTGTTTATCTTACTGCCAGGCACTTCAACTTTTATATTTTAAAATTGTATTTATTTATTTTTTGTGTATCTATAATACATGTGTGAACATTTGTATGTTTGTGTACACGTGTATGCATGTGCATGCACAGGTATGTGGAGATCAGTCATTGGCTTGGGTGACGTTCTCAATCACTCTATTATTATTATTAATTTTAAAGTCTCTCACTGAACCTGGAGTTCACTGACTCAGACTGGCTGGCCAATTGAGGATTCATTCACTTCTCTCTGCCTCCCCTGTGCTTAGATTACAGGTGTGCACTGCCATGCCCCAGCATTTCGGGTATTTGACCTCAGTTCCTTATACTTTCAAGGCAAGAATTTTATCAAGTAAGCTCTTCCCCAGTCTTCATCAGTAAAATTGAGATGGTACTGATTTTTATAAACGTTTCCCTAAGGGTTGGTGGGGTCAGGTTCTTAAAGGAATCATAAATCTTTCCATCACAGACCCTTAACTGATATGTCAATTGCTATTGAGCTTGATCAGTTCTGTGGTCAGAAAGCACAGAGGACACTCTGGGTTGAAAGCTACCATGGTTCACTGGGAAGACCCAAGGGACTTCCCTATGTGTACAAATGCTTCCTTCCATTGCAGTTCACCCTGGAGACACCGCAGGCTTTTAGAGGCCTTTATCAGACCAATTTCCATTGTCTAACAAGTGAATCCAATCATTAGTTTCCTGATAATCCACTGTGCTTTAGAGTTTAGCATAAGATAAAGATGGCACTGCAAGCCAACAGGGACAGACAAATGGCCTAGAGGATGGTGTTGAGAAAACACCAGATTTGGTGCACTTTCTACGTTTGCTGAAGCTAGCTTTGAAAAATAAAAGAGAAAGAAAACCCGCTTCCTTCAAATGATGTCATGATCATGGACAGATCAAAGAAATAAATCCAGTGGCTGGTAGAAGGCTAATAGAGAAAATAGGATGATAAATTTTTGACCTTGGGATCAAGGATACATTCTTAAACAAAACCTTAAAAACATAACAGATTAGGCAAAACGTCTGAATGTGACTAATTGGAGATTAAGGCCTTATGGACAATGCTGGCAGGTGATGTCAGGAAAAAAAATTTATTGTAATGTCTAAAACAGGCAAGAGACTAATATGTAGAATAAGCAGTTACTATAAATCAGCAAGCAAAGACAGTAAGGTTTACAGAAACAGTGGATAAAAAGTAAGACTAGGAGATAAAAAGAAGATTCAAACCCAAAGCCTTTGAAGCCCAAGGAGAGCAAATTCCTTGGCAACCACAAGGTGGAAAGCAAAACAATAAGACCCCAGTTTAAGCTTGGGGAGTAGCAACAGCAAGAAATCTGGAAGATGCCCCATGTTGGCAGGAATGTGATGCATAGGCACCCTCAGGCCTGCAGTCAGGGGTGTCCTGCTCAGTATAGCCATTCCAGATAGCAGTGCAGTTTCAGCTCCACTGCAAACAACTGAGACCCAACAACCCTGCCCCTGTACCCAAGAAACCTTCTCATAGTTTGCAAGAGCACCTAAGGGGCTGTTTCTCCAATCACCGTCTATTGGGAAGATTCTGAGTGTCTCTGGGGAATGCACAGCCCTACCATGACCCAGACACCTCCAAACTGGGAGTGGTAGATGACAGGTATACCTAAAGTGACACAGACAGAGTTTGCAAGCATGCTCAGAGCAGAACAAGGAAGAACTTGAACGATGAGACTCACATCAATAGAATACACAAATTGGTAACATGCATATGTATGTATGCATGTATGCTTGACCTACTCTTTGCAGGCTTAGAGACAAGCTTCCACCATAGGCCAGGAGCAGAGGGTCTTGGGACTGACCTGTGTTAACTGAGACACAGGTGAAACAGGACGATGTCGACCATCTGATCAAGAAGGAATTATCATACAACCAGAACACTAAAAGCTGTCTGATTAGTGTATTCTCTTTCTGTAGTCAAACTACACAGGAAGCCAAATCATAATCAGAAGGCTTTTTTGATGGGGACATAGATGAAGCAAAAGGAATTTAAATGATCTTAAAAGCAGTTAATTCCCTGGGAGCAATTGATGGATTGTCCCAGGATAGTCTTGCTGACGGGATCATAATGGTAGGATGATATACCTGCCGTAATGTGGACACATATCTATAACAGCAAATTAAATTCAGTTAGGTAAAAAAAAAAAATAGGCTGACGAGTGAGGCCTGCACAATTGTAAACACAAGCAGGAGCCCGATTTCAGACAAATAATATAACCAGCCACCCCAGGAAAAACGGATCTCAGAACAAACCTGTCCAGGTCCCTGCAGGCTGTCGGGAATAAATGGGTAAATGTAAGAAAAGCTTCTCACACCTGGCAAGGTTGAATTTTACCAGAGCCCCGTGAGCCTGGAAAGCAGCCAAGGTTAAGAAATCCACTCAACCTTTTGTATTTCAGAAAATGGCTGACTACAGAGAACAGTGGTCCTCCTGTGACGTCTAACTCACAAACGCACCCTTTGCTTACCTACCCAAGACCACAGGGACCCTCCAAGGTCACATCTGTTCTCTCCCAAGTGATCTATCCAGACAAAACACTTACTGACCAAACCTGAGTTAAGTATTCCTTCCCCGGGTCCTAAACTGTGGTCAGTGTCCACCTTCCCTTTGAAAGGCCCTCCTGAGTGTAAACCGGCCCCAGGGTCAACACTCTCGGACCTTCTGTTTCAACAGGGCAGCTTCTCTCTCCACGTCCTCTTATTCAGCTCTCCCTCCTTCCTGTAATGTCAGGTGCTACAATGTTGTCTTTTTATTCCTCTCCGTGGAGTGTCACAGGATTTGACCACCCTGTGACCTGTGCGTTTTCTGTTGGCCTGGACCCTGACTTACTGAATTCTCTTGCCTGCTGTTAAACAGGCCCTCTTGATGATTCAGGGAAGAATCCCTCTTTTCCTTCTCCTTTTCTGTTGATTAACTTAATCTATTCCTTTCCCCAGGAAGAAAGTCCCTTTACTTTGATCGCCCAGGCTTATAACAGTCTGGGGGATGGTTCTTGGTCATCCAGTGTAGCATGGTGTTCCCAGAGGCCCTCGCTAACGTGTGCTTTTTTTTGCTCTTCCAGACGCTTGTCCTAGACTCTATACTCTTCATTCCTGCTTTTCTTGGTCCTCCTTTATTCCCTTACCCTCATCTTGACCTTTTGAGAAGTTAATTAATTGGTTCACTGACTACACAAGCTTGTGTAGAGCAGTGTCTGAATGCTGGGGATTTTTCCAGGCTCTGGGAACCCACAGATGCAACATCTCTGTCATCGAGAAGTGCTCAGGAAGCAGGGGAGACAGACATATTAAGTAATATAGCACAACATGATCAATCTGGTAATAGAGATATGAAAGAAAAACGCTGCGCTGTGGATTGAATTTAAATCAATAGAGGAGGGGAACAAAGTACGCACAAGTCCCAATTGAAAATGTGTCATGTTTTATATCAAATGCTCCATCTCCCTCAGGGCTCTTTAAATGAGATATTCTTTGGAGGTCACAAACTGGATAATATGGTTCTTAATCTTTAGTAACCTGTTTCTGAATCTTCCTGGGAAGGGGTTTGACGAGAGGAACCAACATGATGCTTGGAACTTTGGTCTTTTAAAATGCAGTGCTGTTCTTTATCTCCTAGCCAGAATGCTTCACCCGGACGTTGGTTGCCACATCGGGCTGATGTTCCATCGTTCTATTAAACTACTGTCCCTGTCCCCACTCAGTCAGTTCAGTCAGGCCAGGGAGACTGGTTCTCAATCAGGTCTTTTGCAAACCCCACCTAAACAAAATCTTTATGTGCTTGCCCATTCTAAAGATAATTATGATATTGTCTCTGTTTGAGTTAACTTACCACATTTTATATTCGCACTACCTTCCTTGTAAAGTTCGGACAGTATTCTGAGGAGATATACGCTTTAGGAAAACATGAAGTCAGATGGATTCTTGCCCTGGCATTTACTAGCTATCTGGTTTCAGGCACCCTCTTAAGCCTTGGTTTCCTGATCTGCAAATGGGGGACTGCTGCTGCTATTGTGGGGAATGTACATAGCAATATTCAACCAACTTTAGCTTGAAATTTGTATTCTTAAACTACTGAGAATACTCCATCAAACTCCTATTGTTGTCAAATTGGAGTGTGATAGAAAGAGAGAGGAATATAGAATACAAAATAAAATCGCTGTGGATACTGGGGAAAGAGGCTAGAAGGATGCCAGAGCTGATGCTGCCACAGCGCTGGCTGTGGGAAGCTGGGCACTCAAGCCAGCACAGAGTGGGTCCTTTTTTTTCTTCCAGCTCTGTCTTCACTTAAAGCTTCTTGGCAGAAGTCTGCCATCTGCCTCATGACTTACTCCTTGATCGCCTCCTTCATCCTTTCCAGATCTCATCACATCTCAGATTGGTTTAAACTGCCTAAGCACTTGAAGACTCTTTTCTATTGTCCCTTCCTATAGTTCCAAGTCCTGACTGTCCTGACACACACCAGGGTGCTCACTTAAGACAGATCTGGGTAGCTCCTTTGGTGGTCATGTTGTCACCAAGACCTTCCCATGCCAATTTCTTTCCCAAATATTTGTCCTTGGTATCTGCTGACTACAACAAAGGGGGGGACCTTGACATAGGGTCCCTCAGGACAACCCTGGCTTCCTTTTACTATCCACTTTATGAACACACCAAGGCCACTCAGTATTTGAATCCTGCTGTACAGTGGTAACATGCTGACAGGGCAGGTAACTGGTAGAACTCTGGCCATGGGTGTGAGACAATACTAAATGAGTGGTGATACTAAAGCTGGAGTTGCAGGTCTCCCTCTGCTTGCCTCAGCCTGGAGGGTCACTGCCATGAAGCCATCTAGGCTCATCAAAGTGATCTACCACCCAACAAAAAAAGGTTCCCTTTCTGGAGCAAAAAAGAGGAAAAGGAAATATCTTAATTATATTTTTAAAGGTTTTATTTATTTGTTTGCTTATTTATTTATTTACTTACTTATGTATAAATAGCAGCAGGCCCTGGGGACTAAGACTGTTAACAGAATTGTAGATCTGTGAACGCCTCATCTTTGGAAGTCTCTGGTATGATTTGATAAGAGTCTAAACAGACTGCTAACAAATTCTACTTTCATCCGGTTTGTGTTTCCCAGCTGAAAAGAAGACCCTCTGGTACCTTCTTCCAGGCCATGAGTTTGTTCTATGAACTTCCCCAGAAACAGATATTAAACACTAAGTATGGATTTCAGGCCTTGGTAGATGATAGCACAGTAGCTGGAAATTTTGAGCTGAGACGGGAAAGGCAGATCTAGAGATATCAGTGACATTTAGGATTCCAAGTACTACCCTAAACAGAGGCAAGAGTCCCATACCTGGAGAGGTTAGGGTCTGAGGTTCACTTCAAGGGCTTAACTGAAGTGCAGAGTTACATGTCCCTGGGCTTTCTAGATGTGGCTAGAACCAGGATGTGTGAATTCTGTATTCAGGACCAGGCTTGAGGTACAGCTTAGAAGTATAGCATGGGCTTAAGTTGCCCTAGCTTAACAAGGTCCTAGCTTTGATTCCAAGCAATAAAACACAAGCAAACTGAAACCCAGCCTAGGATAGCCTCATCACTGAGCTGCTAAGTCTCCTGACCGTTCTGGACTTAAGTATCTCCCAGTGCATACAGGAGCTGGCAATGAACAATAACATGAAGCGTAGGTTTCCCTGAAACAGCATATGGTACTAAATGGAGACATAAAACAAACTTGGAAGCTTAAACACTGATTTACAGCCTATATTACAAACATAGTACCATAGCACCCTTCAGTTGGGCTTCTAAAATATCAGTGTTCATGTATATTTAGATTTTATCTTACAGACTAGTTAGATCTCTCCATAAAGGCTTTTCTTAAAGTTAACCTACTTCCATTCTCAGTGCTTGAAGTTTCTAAAAAGCCATACTGTAATATGATAAGTACCAATTTCTTCACTTGAGACCGAATATGATAACTTTTAGAAGGATTTGAAGAGTGATATGTGGCTAGGCTCTCTGCTTTTGCTCCAAGAGCCTGCCAGACTTCTGACCTGGCCTAATTGACTTCCAGGTTAGTTATCTCTCCATACAGAACCCTGAGATGTATTTTTGGCTTCCCAAGGTTCTGTTCTATACTGCTGTCTGAGAGAGGCAGGTTTCTCAAGTTCACAGTTCCTTCTCCCGGACCTGCCCCTGTGTTTGCTGATGCCAAAGGATTTCTCTTGCAGTCTGGTCCTGCCCATGAGGTCCCCACCAGCCTTTGCAAGTCTGGATCCCTAGGAGTCACTTCACTGTGTGCTTCCTTGGGAAAGTATCACTGTCCCTTAGCCTTTTCCAAGTACCTGTACCTGCCGTTTGCTGGCAAGTGACGTTAGGCAGGCTGGGGAAGTCAAGCCATGGTGGCCCTCTCTGAATTTGACCTTTGAGGATTTGGAGTTCTGTGTAGATTTCTTCACAGTATAAGAAGGATCAGAAGGAACAAAACTTGCTTCTCTTGGAAATCAAATAGGTGGTGTTGAGAGCCAAAAGAATAAGCATCTCAGCAGAGTCAAGGAGAGGTGAGCTCCTTTGTGGCTCCCAGGTGACCCCAGCAGCTGGACATCTGCTCTGTGCATGTGCCCCTGTGGAAGGACACTTTAGGAAGCAGGTTTCCTCATTGTGAGGAGCATGGAAAACAAGACAGTGTTGAGCACTGGGAAAAGAGCTAACTAGTTCCCTTCGTTTCTCCATGTAACCACAGATAACCTACTTCATCTCATCTTTTATGGGCCTACAAAAGGTTGGAAATGGTGACTTTAAACCTGCCATCCTATTATTCCACTTTTGTTGCTTTTCTTTTCTCTTCTTAACTGCCTGTCACTAACGTGTGAAGGAAGCAATGACTGCTCTTCCCACCACCTCAAAACTAAACTCTTCTTCCTTCCTTCCTTCTTCTTCCTTCCTTCTTCCTTCCTTCCTTCTCTGAAGTACCAGAACCCTGCTGTGGCGTGGGCACCGGCAAACTCTGAGGGTGTGGAAGCCGACTTGGAGCCCCTGTTCAGGACCACAATGTCCTTTCTTTTGCTAAGAGTTATCTCACACAGGTCACCTCCCGTGGAGATTGACTCTTTCCATATCGGGCCTGAAATTCAGGGCCTGAACACAGCAGGTGCCTCCGTGCAGCTGTCAACCCAGACAATGCTCGCCTGTCAGTCATCTAAAATGGAGAGGAGAGGAAGAGGTAAATGAGACTCCTGCTAGACTTGTTGGGGTGACTTGGTGACTGTGTGCCCATTACACCATATGTCCTGCCACTCTCCACCGCTGACCCTGTAAGTCACTGACCTACAAGCCTAGGGGCTTGTTGGAAAAGCAGACTCTAAGGCTCCACTCCAGACTGACTGACTCCTAATCTGAGACTGTGGATGAGTTTATTCACACACCAAGACTTTAGAACTGTTGGTTAAAGGTATTGAAACCATCATAATTTCATGTTTTTTTTTTCCCAACCAAGGGACATTTTCTACCCTGGGAATAATTGAAATGATAACTATACAATGATTTAAATGTTACCGAGGTTTTTACAAATATGAATTTCTAATCTTTAATTTTATCAGGTAGGTTTTATTATTTCATCCACTTAATTAACTCTTTATAATTGTTATTATTATATTCTGTAGCCCTTGGGATCGAACATGCTTGTACATGCTAGGCAAGCTCATTGCCACTGATTGAGCTATACTCTGAGCCCTGTTTTTTCCATTTTAAGTTAGGAGATTGACACCCAGAAAGATTTAGTGTTTGACCAAGATCATACAACCAGTAAATAAGAGAAAACCTGAACTCAAATTTCCAGGCTGAAAAACCTTGACACTGTAATAATGTATTGAAATTTCCCCTTCAAACCATTTAGTTATTTAATCTGGAGGATTACTGAAGCTCAACCAACATTCCTTATGATAAAATTATTGGGGTTGATTCTTTGGAGTCATTCATTTTGTGTATGTGTGTGCATTCCTTCACTAAAGCCAAGTAAATTTTATGGAAATAGATCTGGACCCTGTTTGTGAATGTTTATTGCCCACTAATCAGAAGTGAGTTGCAATTAGACCAGAGTTAGGAAGTAATGGCATAGTAGTTACCACATAATTAAGGAGTAATGGCATACGATTATATCTCTGGCCTTTTGATTTAAAATGATACCATTACAGACCATCTCCTACTAACAGAAGCCAGGAATATGGATGTGATACCAATGTAGACATTACAAATCAACTGGTCATAACTGGTTATTTTTTGCCCTTTGTCCACTGGTTTTTTTTTAAAGATCCTGGCCTCTATTTGAATGCACACTGGCAGTCATTTAGCTTTTTGTTCCATGCCATTAAACTGCAGTTCTGTTTCACACAGGGAATCTCTGTCCCAACTGCCTAAGAGGGAAACAGTCGTTTCTTCTTTCTACCCTGCTAGAAGGCACCCTCTCTTGCCCAGGAGTTTGAAGCTCTGCTTGGTTTAGAAGAACTCTATAGAAAGCCAAAGCACCATTGCTGACCTCAGAAAGTAGGAACCTCAGCCTAGTTGGCCAGAATACACTAGCTTTGTTATCTGCTGAGGATCCCAAACCCTGTCTGTCCCCTCAAGGGACACATGCCCTGGAAAAAGGCTGACACAGGTGCAAGGCCTATTTGAGGCTGTATTTAAGGCAATGTCATTGACATAGCGCTGCCCTTGCTTTTTGCCCAGGAGTACCTGGCACATATTTTGTGGTTCATTTTAGAAAGTTGAGAATTTGATTGGTCATGAAGCCAATTTGCCTACTTGGTTTTCCATCTGGCTCTTTATTAGTGTTCAGGTATGCCTTGATGACCTCATTGTCCAGCTGGGATAAGGGCTAACAGGAGGAATTCTATAACTAAGAAGTGAGTGGTCTATATTTAAAAAAAAAAAGGCTGGGCAGTGTTGGCACATGTCTTTATCCCAGCACTCAGAAGGCAGAGGCAGGCGGATCTCTGTGAGTTCATAGCCTGGTCTATGAAAACTAGTTCAAGGACAAACTCCAAAACCACAGAGAAACCTGTCTCAAAAAAACCCAAAATAATTAAAGAAAAAAAGAGACTGCTGCTCTGGGATGCTAATACAGTCCCTGTTAGTGACAAATGGTCCATTCCTCCATTTTATATCATAAGTTACGCCTCTATACCCATCATTAACCATCTCAACTTGTCCAGCTTTATCACAGAATTTAGACACAATTTTGAACATGAGAATACTATCCAGTTCTATTCAAAGGGCCACAGGGAATATCCAACATTTACAGAAGCCCTTATGGTGTTGTGATACCTAAAACTTCATGCAGAATCCAGCAAAGGAATGGCCCCAGGACTTTGGCCTAGACAATCCCGTTATGCTGTGGAACTATTTCACTTTTGGTTTCAGTTTTAAAAGACTAGAAAATTCACACAAATAGCCCAACTGATGAATTGGTTAGAACCCAGCTGAGCAGGCTCCTCACTTCATCAAATGTTGGCTTAATTGTGGGAAAACAAGCATCTCCACTGCGATCTTTGGAGCAGGAAAGAGAGTGCACTCACATTAGTCATGGAAGCACAGACTTTAGAACATGGTTCTCAGGACATTGTTTGATCTGAACTTATCATATAATATATGAGGAAATAGAGCCCAGGGGTGCCGCAACACCAGCTCCCAAATAATCCAACACTAGTTAGGGCTGAGCCAGAGGTATAAATGTTGTGAAACTCTGGGAAGCTGTAGAAACACACCCATCTTCCTGTCCTTCCTCTGGAGAACAAATATAACAACAAAGCAGATGATGCCTGAGAATGTGCACACGGAGAGCTTGTGTGTGGGGGTGGAAACAGTGCTTCAGACTATGAAAGCATTCACTCCAACTCCTTTCCACCCTAAGTACACAGGGCTCTTGTAGAAGAATCTGGACCTTACCTATCCAGAAAAGGGGAATAAATAAAAATAAATGGGAAGCGAGCACAAAGGGAGAAGCAAAGAGCTATGTAACTGCAAATGTGAAACCTCAGAGTCCTGTCTGCTAAGAACTCTAGTTAGCAGAATGGCAAGGGAATCTGAGAAATGACTTTAGTGGTTCAGGGGTAGATTCTGGCATAGAATCTCTCTCTCTCTGGTTTGTAAGACAATGGTAAGCAGTGTAAAGAACACCTCTACGGAGCTCAGAGCCATGAGGGTGTACTTCTAACTTCTAATGTAGCTGAATACAAGATACAGAGCAGGGCCCTTGCTCGTCTCTCTACATCTGTCTTTAGTCTAGTCTGCATTTTGCTGCCAGATTCCTCTTCCCTGATTAAAGCCTTCTAATTTCTCCCCATTGGTATTAATTCCAAACACTTAGCTTGAATTCCATTCATCATCATCTAAACCCATCCAATATTTCCTACTTCCCTTCATCTGTGGTGCCCTGCCCAACTCAGCTTCCCAGTGCCCCCAGACACACCCCTGCTGTGCCTTCAGTGCTGCTTTCGCTCTTTGGCTTTCCTAACCTACTAAGTGTATTAAAAACAGCAACTATCTTACAGGGCTGTTGAAAACATCAGCATGAGGTCAGCTGGGTAAATTGCTGGTTAATATCTCTCAATTCCAATCTCTATGTCTAGCTCTCCCTTCCCCTCTAGTACTTTTCTGCTCCTCTCTTGTCCTCCTCGTATCCAGCATATGGTATTCTTGCCCCAAGCACTTAGTAATCCTGAACATTCAACACACTGTGAGTTGGGGTTGTCCCAACTCTCCTACTATAATATCTGTTATTGATGTGGGATTTCCTTCTGTATGCTGTGAATACCATTGGTGAATAAAGAAACTGCCTTGGTCTGTTGATAGGGCAGAACTTAGCTAGGCAGGGAAAACTAAACTGAATGCTGGGAGAAAGGAGGCAAAGTCAGAGAGAAGCCATGTAGCCCTACTGGACACAGGCTCTGGAAGTTTATCCAGTAAGCTACAGCCACATTGCAATTCAAAGATTACTAGAAATGGGTTAAATTGATATGTAAGAGTTAGACAATAAGAAGCTAGAGCTAATGGGCCAAGCAGTGATTTATTTAATACAGTTTCTATGTGATTATTTCAGGGCTAAGTGGCCGGGAACGACAAAGCAGCCTTCCTACTACACATTATGATGGTTATTGTTGTTTCTTTTCAGATACCCCATAGCTGTTGGAGCCAACAGGGTGACTTTTCTACCTACCCAGACTGCAAAACCACACTTCCAAGGTGCTAGAGAAAGTGAATGCCATGGATGCTGGAAATGAGCAGAAGTGAAGTTGGGCCCTACTGGAGAGAACCTGTGAGTATGCATGAAAGGGCCTGACCAGCCCAGCTCAAGCACAGGCACAGGGTAATCCCTCACACTGACTCTCAGGACTCTGGAGAAAAGGCTTTCTTGGCTTGAAGGCTGCCCCTGCTCCTTAGGGAACTAGTATAGTGGAATCCCCAGAGACCCCAGTGCTACATTTACTCAACCAGGCACAAATACGCTGCTGTTGCTGCAGAAGTGGGTTCAACTCTGAGCACAGCCTCCCCATGGTATTTACACCATGTTCTTTCTCACTCAGCCTGTTTCTGTTCCTATGCAAGGCACCTTCCAGCCATCATCTCACCCCAGAATGCAAACATTTCCTCACAAGTGGGAACTCTATGAAACCTAACCTGGACAGGTGATGGCAGGCTGTGTCTGTGAAGTTGCAGCTTCTAGAAGCATCTCAGCACCTCCAACTTCTTTTCTGACACTTCCTTCATATTAACTTTTCTTCCTCTCTTTCCCTCCTAATGGGAATCTTCCATTGCATTCTGTCCTACTCATACTGTCCAGGACTGAGCATATCTGCTCCAAAAGAACCCTTAATTCTCACTCATGATCATCCCCATGGCAGCCCTCAGCCCTGGGGAAGAAAACATCTGATAGGCAGATGAACGTAAAGGAAGTCTGTGTGCTGATTATTTGTATTGTGGCATTGAATCTAGGTCCTTGTGCCAATGGGATGATACCACACACACACAGGAGAACATTTTCCTCTTTAGTCCACCCTCTCCTTGAATGTTCTCACAGCCATGCCCAGGAATGTGTCTCCTAGATGGCTCTATATCAAATTGACAATCAAGACAAACCACCACACTTATAAAATTGATTTTCTCATGGTGTCATACATGTATAAAATATGTTTTAATCATATACACCCTCACTGTGACCTCCCTCCCACTTCTTTAGAATTCCCTTCTTCTAGACGAGTCTCCCTCAAACTTTCGTTAATGATCACAGTAAGTTTATATTTCCTTCCACAGCAATGAAAACCATCTCTGTGTGGGGAAAGCATGGTATGAATCCTGTGGGCAGACTGTGCTCAGAGTTATGTGCACTTCAGCAACAGAAGGGCATGCAGGCCTAGCTCAACCAATATGACACTGGGGTTTCTGGGGACATACTAAGATACTAGGAACCTCTTACAGTTGGTTGAATGGGGGCCCCCGAAATCTATGCTCTGATCCCTGGGACATGTCAAGACCTCATTTCAAAAACAGGAGTCATTGCTGATCTATTCTAAGCTAACGATCCCAAAATAAGATCAACACGTGTTATTCAGATGAAACTTAAGACTGATGGCAGGTGATGAGAGACAGAAAATGAGAGTTATTGACACAGTAGAGTTGAAGCCATGTGAAGATAGAAGAGATTAGGGGACACAGCCAAAGGCCAAGGGATGCCTGGAGCCATCAAGAACTGGAATAGAAGGGAGGGAGTCTCCCCTGAAGCCCTTCTGGGAGCCTCAGTCTGACCCTCGTATCATTTTGATTTCGCACTTCTGACTGTCAGACATGCAAGAAAATTTAAAAATTAAAACAAAACAAAACCAAAACAGCATGATGTTTTAAGTCACAATGTCTATGGTAATTTGGTGTGGTAACTCTAGGAAAGCCAGACATAGTGGCATGCATCTGCAATGCAGACACTTCTGCAGAGAGATATGAGACAGAGATGGAGTGGTCCAGAAGTTGTGGGTCAGCTAGGATGGAGTACTCATCACAAGGGCAAATGATAAGAGAGACTGTATTCAGTAAGATAGCAGGTGAGAACTCTCTCCGGACCACCACACACATGTACCTGTGTGCACACAGCTTTAAAATTGTTCTTCAAAGCCCTTGCCCCTTATAAAAGAAGCCACACTAGTGGAGAAAGGTTGATAAAGAAACTCTCATTGCTGTGGCTCCAGAAATACCCACTAGTACATGGAGTCAGAACCACTAGGTAGAACCACCTCCAAGTCTACAAACAGTGTCTGGCAAAGTAGGTTTTAGCATCTCCTGCCAGGCATAGTAAAGGCTACTTAATTTAAAAGCCATGGCAGAGACTCTGCTTCAAACTTTGGACAGGGAATTAAGACACATCACCAGCTTCCAGGTAATTCTGACTCGGCACATTTGCATTCATATCCAGAAATGCTGCTGTAACACAGCAAGGTAGCAATTATTTTGCTGGAAGGCCATGTAGAAGGATCTAAGTGGGAGGTAGCATTATTGTACTGTTATTAACCTTTCAGCTCCAAAGAAGTGGTTCAAGTTGGGGGCTACAAACACTCAGGGACACTGGGAATGGAACTGGTGGCTGCCACTTGCTCAGGATGGAGGGATGCTAGGGACAATCTTCCCCCTCAGTACTTTGCAATTCTTCAGGTGCCAGCTTGGAGAGAGCCAGAAAGAGAAGCCTGTTTTCCCTGGGGTGGCACCAGCAGGAGAGGAAAGGAACCACCGGACTCATTCAATTAGCCTCTAAGTTCCCCCTGGGTCTGCAGAGGGGCTTTCTGTGGCAATCAAGGTCAAGTTGTGAAGCACACTTATCTATGGGACTTGGTAAAAGACAAAAGAAATCTCATTTTCTCTCAAATTTAATTTTACCCTGTGTTCTGAGAGCGCGATCCTATCAGGCCCAGAGTGTAATAGTCCAGTTGGAGTGGATCAGATAGGATTTTTGATGGTGCCCGTGAGCTCTCAAATGGAAGGCACATGCGCCCTAGCTGTCTGCTAAGCCACAATTCCTCCAAGAGTTGCCTTCTTTCCCTCCCCAGCCACGTAGCTTGTCAGTTCTTTGCTTTAGCATATAGTCAGAAGGACCAAGAGATGGAAAATGTCTTACCAGTCCAGGCTACGATGTTTCTATTACAAGTTCTCAGGGGAACCTGGATACTTTCAAATTTCCTAGCCATTGGAATGGAAGCAGGCTCACAGTTCCTGAAGCAGACTTCTAGAAGCAAGCCAAGGTGGCACACTGGGAAGGACTTCTGAAGAATACGCCGTAACTCAAGGGATGTGGAGACAGAGAGAGTCGGGTTGCAGAGGCTGGTGACAGGAAGCTAATGAAATAAATGGTCAATAAATGGACTTTTCCTGCTGCAGAGAGCTGCTGCAGAGGTGAGAAAGGGTGGGATGGGATGGACTGGCATAGCTAAGACCCTGCCTTCCACAGGCTGGAGTCAATCACTGCTACAATGGGCCTACAAGAGCCAGAGTGCCTTCAAGACCTTAACCCTTCAAGGCTCTGAAGAGCAATGCTTTCCCCTCAGGAAAAAGGCCACTGTTGAGATTTAAAACAAACAAACTTCATATGTTAGAAATAAAGTTAGAGGCAGGACAGCTCTCCTGAGTAGGAAGTTGCCGTTCTACTGGAGAGAGCGTGGCCTTTTCTTCAGGCCTACAGGAAAGAGGGACTCTGGTTCTGTCCTAGAAACTGCATAAAGCCTTTTGATGGGAAACTTTCTGAAACTGTAGAGAACTGAAAAAATGTCTAAGACACGCTGAAAACGATTATATTGTTCGTTATCTGACAAGCGCCACAGCAACCACCATTTATTAAAGAGTCTCGCGGAGAATTCACAAGGTTGGCATTGTACATACTCGGTAACAAGCCGCGTAACTAAGCTCCGTGGCCTTCATAACTAACCCCGCAATGAATGGTTCAGGATGAGATCGACTCTTATTCTCCCATTTCCTCCCTCCCTCGTTCTCTCTTTGATGTGTAGCAAACAGCAGAGTTTAGAAGATTAGGAGGGTTTTGGCCTCTGTTTCAAATGTGCTTCTGCAGGTGTTTAGGGGAATACCTTTCTACCACAGTACTTAACTTCACTGTCAGCCTTGCTTTTAATGAATAAAACACGACCCTTTAGAGCTGCCGGGGCTATTTCACACTAAATTTACCTGTGCTTCTTAAACAACTCAAGAACTCAGCTGAGCTATGCTGGCAAAACAAGGCAAGCTGAACAGCCTGCGCATCCTGGGGAGAGAGCTCAAAAAGCAAAGGGGCCAGGCAAGCCCAGTTCTCTGCAGGGCCCACTGGCACCCAGACCAAGGTCATCTGGCTACAGGAAAGGAAATAGGTTCACGTAGTGGAGGTCATGTTCAGAAGATTCATCAAACCACAAGGACCAACTCTATACAGGACTAGAGAGAATGCAGAATACTGGGTACCAATAAGAAAAGATACATGGATGTGGCAAGCAGACCCTTATTACAAGACTTTCATACAGAAATGTATATGTGTGTAAACACACATATTTATTGGCAGGTAATATATACATATATATATAATATATGTGAGTGTTTTTATTCTGGTAAAAACTAGAGACAATGGACATTTTCAGCACTCAAAAAATAGCTAGCTAAATTCGGACACATCTTTATAACTGAACACTGTGTCTGATTTCAAAATAAATGTCTAGAGATCTGTGGCTGGGATAGGATAGGATAGGGGAGAAAATGTAGGGCAATTGCAGTGACTAATATCACATAGTAAATCCAACAGCAAGCCTGTACGTGATGTATGAATGCTGTGTATATGAGTGAGGAAATGTAAGCATTGTGTGTATGGGAATGTGGAAGAAGCCATGGATGGATGGAAATATGTAACTGTGAACAATCTTAACTCAATGAGACTGCAGGTGTCATAGAGCTATCAGCTCTTTCTGTATATCGCCCTGCACTGTTTTATACATTATTAAAAATATAATGCTTAGTATAGAGTGAAAATGTCAAATCATGTTTAAGTGTATTTAGAAACCATCTAGGAGGCATGCGAAGTCTGCAGTCTTCACTGCAGTCATCACTGCGAGCACTGTGATGCCTCATTAATACAATTTGCATTAGGGGATACAGGGGTGAGCTGAGGTCAGTATCACAGGGTACCCGAGGAGACGATGTGAGAAGGGTTCTTAGTTCCCTGGAGGACTTCTCCCTGGGCCTAGGGACAATGCTCCAGCTCATGCAGAGTGGTCTGTTTAATGAGCACATTGAGAACTTCGCTGTCAACAGCCACTTCACTTCATGGAAACTTTACAAACAAGAATTCTGTTGTTCAACGCAAAAGCTGCTTTGGCAAATGTACTTAGCAAATCTGCTAACTGTGGATGGTATGAATAGAGCTGGCTTCTCCGGTTTCCAAAGCTCACCAGGTTACTGTTGCCAGGAAGAGAGGAGACACTGGCATTGGTGTGTGATGAAGCAGGATGTCCACATGATTGCTGAGGTCACCCTTGCCCTTATTTCAGCACCGGCTCATTTTAGTTTCCTTGAAAAATGGGGTTAGACAAGGTTCAACAAAACTGAGATCTAAGAATGCTTCAAGGTTTTGGTAATTCTTTATACCTTTAAAACACTCAGTAGTTTATAAGAAGTTTTAAGATTAGAAATAAAACCAATATTAGCATTAAATCTTTTAAATACATATTTAAAACACTGAATTTCTGAGCTCATTTGTCGCAAGAATGGCTCTGGAGGTCTTATTGTACCTATTTTACAGGTAAGAAAAATAAAGTCCCCTGGGAATTTCTGACCTCTGCATGGGCGTGGCACATGGCAGAGCATCTGGCATCTTCCCGACAAAACCTGATGCTGTAGTGGGGGTTCTTGAGGTACTGTGCTATCTTCCCAAAAAGAGGCTAAAGACCCTTGTCCTATGAAGAACAAATAAAAAGTGATCACTCTATTTCTTGGCCAAACACGTATCTTCAGGCCTTTACACAGCCAACCTTATTTTAAGGATGCTCACCTCCTCTGCTGATAAAATCAGTTCCCATCTCTAGACATTCAGCTCAGCAAACCAGGTTAGAGATAACCCTCCCACGCTATAAAACCTAACTTGAGCTATGATTTTATATAAACCCCACTTGTTTATGAGGGGTTTATATAAGAACAAAATCCTGTACCCACTTAGGAGCCACGATGCTTGGCACCCCAAATCTGTTTAAACTTAAATTGTAGAACAGTCGAATGAATAAATGAAATACTAACACATGAATAGCCAACCACTCAGTTCCCCCCTCAGATGGAAATTAGAATTTCTCTCATGTATAGACTTAAGATCCTGAAAACAATGGGAAGTGAGAAAAACCTAAGTGTCCAGAGCAGATTCAGAACCCAACCTGGAGATGAGCCTCTTGCTGGCCAAGAAAGCAAAAGAGCAATGGAAGTCAGCCAAGGCCTTCCAGTGGGAGAAGGTTGAGGGAATGGCAGAGGGGCAGAGGATCTCCTAGGCACTGTCCCTCATACATTTGTGATCTAAGCCTAGAGGCAGGGGCCTGCCTCATTCAGAGAAAGACAAAAGCAGGGGACACAGAGCTGACAGAGGGTGTCTGTGGCTTACCATATGTGTTAGCCTCCTTTGCACTGCTGTGAATAAAATACCAGACAGCAGCTTACAGCAGGAAAGGTCTGCTCTGGCTGATGACTTGAGAAGTTTTCATCCCTCATGGTGGGGAAGGTTTGGCAGAGTTCACGGAGGTGTGAGATAGCAGCTTATCCCACTGAAGAGCACGCAAGAAGCAAAGAGAGGCAGGCCAGGGACAGGTTCTCTTGTAATCTTCCCAGGCTTGCCCGCGGACACCAGCTTTTACCAGTGAGGTCCTACCTCCTTATAGCTCCACAGACTAACCATTCAAGCATGAACAGGTAGGGGCCTTTCTGAGTTCAGACCATATTACAAGAATGGCAGCTGGCCCTGTCTTTCACACCTGGAGGGCAAGTGGGAGAGCACAGAGAAAACCGGGCAGTTTTTGTGGATCTGAAGAAGACGCTTTAGTGACCCTTCCTGGCTCCCAGTAGTATTTAAAAATTCTCTGGAGAGAATAAGTGAATAAGCAAATGAAGGAGATTCACGCAAATAGTCTTTGGTAGATTTAAATCTGTTCTTCCCGGGAAGTTGCTCTCAATTTTCTTTGTCAATACAGTTGCCAGACACATCTCTAACCTGATGCAAACCCACATCCATCCTCTTCAGTCCACTGCACCCATAACCATTATCTGTAGGGCACGTTGTATTACTGACATTTTAATGTGTTTATGGATAGTACCCTTAGTTGGACCACTGCATCATATAGGCCAAAACTTTCCGTTATTCTTACCCACTCCTCGAAGCACAGAGAGCTAACAGATGCTGGCATCATCCCACAGCCCGTGCTTCAAAATACAAGGGAAGAAAGGGGAAAAGTTTCAAAAAGGAGTAAAATGATGGAGGAGAAAAGGAAAGAAAGGTTTTAATGGCAACGACAAAGTGGATTTTAGACAATCCAGCCGGTACTGAAATGAAAATAGAAATGGTTTTCAAGATGGCACATGTAATTACAATTAATTAAATAGTCTGTTGCCTAAATTATTTAATTACTAAACTTCTCACAGCCTGTGAGTTGATTTAATCAAAAATGCCATAAAAATTAGAGATGTGGTGGATGGATGATCTTTGAGAACATTCTGTGTTATAAATGGAACCCTCAGCCAGAGGAGGGAGAGCAGGAGAGGAAACAGTGAAGCAAAGCTTTCTTCCGGCCCAGTCAGCTGGGCAAGAGGGGCGGGGATGGAAAGCACCAGGGAATGTACCATGGTAATATTCCAGAGCACAGAAGTGGCATGATGGCAGCTGTGGGCACAAGAGTCAGACAAACCCAAGCTCAGCTCAACATTGACTGCTAACTGAGCAGACCTTTCTGGCTCTGTTTTTCTCATCCATACAGCTAGATCATAATAATGGTGATAAAAAATAAGGCCAATCCCCTGAGGTCACTATGCAGATGAAGGAAGCTAATATATGTAAACCACTTGACCCTATGAAAGGCCCCTGGCATGCTCAGTGATTGTCAATTCCCTGCTCTGATTTTGGACACTGCTTGCTGTTGATACTGGGACAGAGCTACACGTCCCTGCGTTTTAGTTCCCTTGAGTGATGGTCTGTGTGTGCAATATGATGCTGCTGCTGATGAGACACAAGTTCCACTTGTCACCAGCTCTGCTTCCTTCCTCCATCCCATCCATCGAGCTCTACAATAATGCTTATCCTGTTTCCCTATCAGCTGGCCTCTGTCTCACCTGTGAGTCTCTCGGCCTCCAGTGGAAAGCCATTTGTTCTGCTGATGGCTTTTACCTTCCTGCACATTTTGTTTTCTTGGCTAAATGATTGTCTGACTGTCTCGGGTAGGTGGTTTATCTCCATAACCCAAGTATGTATCTGAAAATGGAATGCATGTAGAGAGAATGTGAGACAGTCAGTGGAATAAAAGGCGGGTGTTGGCTAGGACATTTTATGGGGCACAGGAGAGAACATGGGCACTGGAAATGTTCCAGTAGTAAGAGCCATAACATGTGCACTAGTCCTCTCCCCCACCACTACCATCCTAAGTCACAGGAGCTGGGGCACAGAAATAAAAAATGACTCACCTATAGTACCAGAAATAAGTCCCGAGTTTCCTGTTCCCAGCAGATATCCCTTTTATGATAAACTTTTCTTCTCATTTTTCATTAATTTCTATGGTGTTACTTATTGTCACCTCCCCCCTTAGAACAAACAGAAACTTAAAAGAGGTTGCCAATGCCAGTCTAGGCTTCCTCTGCCTTCCCCGATGACAAATGTCCCTTTAACAATATCCTACTTATTCTGCTACCAGAGACCTCCTCTGACTTTTGTAGGAGCTTGTAAGGCTGGTCATGGGCATTAAGGACAGGTGTTTAGACAGCTAAGAGACTATCCCATAGACAACAAGAGGTCTGTGCCCTGCTAACACACATCCTGAGGTTAATGGTTTGCTGGCTTGTCATACTACAATTAATTCAACATATTGATCTGACTCAGAAGGTATCTCTGACTTAGAAGCCTTCGGTAGACCTGGACATAAAAGGAAAACCGTTCCAAGAAGTTCTGAGCAGCCAATGAAATCCCCATCTTGACTATGTGCACCAACTGTTAGAAAAATGGAAGGGTCTCTAATTTTTCTTTTCAAATTTTCTCCCAGGCCAACTGACAGGTCTCTGGAAGTTTGGAAATTCTCTCTTCAGGATGTGTCCTGGTTTTAACATTTGTCTGCGAGTCAGGCAGATAATCCCAATATTCAGAGTGAGTCTTCTTATCATGACTTCACATCTACGTTTGTAGAACACATTTTATCAAGTACTTGGCAGGAGATACGGAGTGGCGAGGAGGTAATTCTCTTGTATTGCACTGACTTCAGAATTTTTAATAAAAACTCCCCAAATCCAGTTGCACGCCAATGTAGATAGAATTGGAAATGTGTGCTTCAGACAAAATTAACCCTATAGAGTCTGGATTTAATTACAGGAGTTCCTGGCAGTCCATGCCCGAGTGTGGTGCTTTGCTCCCTCTTACTACAGAGACACTCAATCAAATTATAGATCAAATTCATTTTCAACTCCTACAGTCCGCAGAGGCCCATAGATTACTGAGAAGAGAGTTAGCGTTATCCACTTTTGAATTCCTGAGTGTTTGTTTTAGAAATACATAAAATCAATTCCAATCCAAGAGGATTTACGTGGCCTCCTAAAGAAATCATGCATGCCTGATTTGGTCTAGCTGCTCCAGAGTTAGTTTTTAGGCTACACCCAGGCTACACAGTGCAGGCTAGTACCCTCCCCCATCCAAGTTCCCGAACAGAACCTGCTGGTTCCTCTGCTTCATTTAGTCTAAATCTTAGATTAATCCAGAGATAAGAAAAATACCCACAACATTTGGAGCTATCGTGGATCATCTTACAGAACTGAGATCCAATGTCCACTATCAACCACCGACTCTTCTGTCACAGATTCAGGACCTGCATCCCCAGGATATTAGCATAGGTAGTAATAGTGATGATAATAACAGCTACCACTTACAGGCAGCTAACAGTGCTTTAAGTACCTAAGTGTTGGACATGTAATCTTGTCTACTAACACATGTGCCATAATCTTTCTCCCTGCTCCTTTCCCAGATGACATGTCTCAGGACTTCCCCTCTGATTCTTGGTTGGATGCCTAATTCTCTTGCTCTTCCTTATTTCTCTTCTAGGACCAAAGAGCTGGCCCTGAACTCAATTTTGAGGGTCAAGACAAGTCACTCAGGGGTAGAACTTCCAAATAATGACTGTACCCTCTTCTGCTTGAATTCCAAAATCTCCTCATTACCCAGAAATACCTCTTTTGGGTATGCCCAGAGGATGTACACACATACCACAAAGACATTTGCCCAACTGTGTTCATAGTAGCATTATTTGTAATAGCCAGAACCTGGAAATAACCTAGGTGCCCCTCAACTGAAGAGTGATTTTAAAAAAAAAAAGGTACATTTACACAATGGAGTAATACTTGGTGGTTAAAAAACAAACAAACAAACAATGATATCTTGAAATTTGCATGCAAATGGATGGAACTAGAAAAAAACATCCTGAGTGAGGTAACCCAGTCCCAGATAGACAAACATGGTATGTGCTCACTCATAAGTGGATATTAGACATAAAGCAAAGGCTAACCAGCCGATAGTCCACCATCCCAACCCTGAGAAGCTAGGCAACAAGGACAAGCCTAAGAGAAATATACATGGATCCCCCTGGGAAGGGGAAACAGACAAGGCATCCTGAGAAATTAGGAGGGTGACAGAAGGGGAGGAAGGAGGAGAATGTGAGGGAATGGGTTGCTCAAGAAGAGGAAGGACAGAGAGAGAAAGAAAGGAAAGAGATTTCTTGATTGAGGGAGCCGTTAAGGACTATCAAGAAAAATAGCACTATGGAAATTTCCAGGAATCCTCAAGGATGACCCCAGCTAAGACCCTAAGCAACAATGGAGAGGATGCCTAAATTGGCCTTCCCCTATAATCAGACTGATGACTACCTTAATTGTCATCATAAAACATTCAGCCAACAACTGACAGAAGCAGATACAGAGATCCACAGTGAAGCTCTGAGCTGAGCTATCTGAGACCAGACCAAGAGAAGGAGGAGTGATAATATGAGCAAAGGGGTCAAGACCATGATGGTATTACAGATACAACTGACCTGAGCTAGTGAGAGCTCACGGACTCTGGATTGATAGTGGGCTAACCTGCACAGGACCAAATTAGGCCCATCGAATGTGGGGGACAGTTGTGAGGCTTGGACAGTCTGTGGGGTATTGGCAGTGAGACCAGGATTTATCCCTAGTGCTTGAACTGAATCTAGGGACACATTCGATTTGGAGGGAGACCTTGCTCAGCCTAAATGTAGGGGGGAAGGGCATGGTCTTGCCTCAAAGTGAAGTGTTGCCTCCCCATTGGGAAACCGTACCCTTTCTGCAGAGCCAATAGGAAGGTGGGGTGGGAGAAAGATGGATGAAGCAGGAAGAGGGAAGAGGGGAGGGAGTGAAACAGTGGTAGCTATGTAAAATGAGAAAAGATTGTATTATAAAAAATTCTTTTTAAAAAAGAAACACAAAATCTCCCTATTTTGACTCCTTGCTGAGTCTAGTTCCCTGCTTTTAGAATCCTAGTACTCTGTGCATCTTTGACTGAAGTGACCTCTCTTGACACTGAGCCCCTATCACCCCAGACTAGGTCTCATGCCATTCGGTTCCCTGATGGCACAGGCTAAAGTCTTTAAATGAAAGGAAGGAAGGGAGGAAGGGAGGGAGGAAAAGAGGGAGGGATGGAAGAAGAAAGGGAGGGAGGGAGGAAGGAAAGGAGGGAGAAAGAGAGAGAGAGAAAGAAAAAATAAAAAATTGCAAATTGTCAGACTGTCCAGCATAGAGTTCCTTGTGCTTCTCCAGAGCTAATATGCATTTGGGTATGATTTTCAATCTACTCAGTTTATATCAGCGTTGAAGAAGATGACTGTGCAGCGCCAAGTGAATCTTACAGATGTGATTGTAAAAATTTATCAGAAAGAATAGAATTAGCTCATGTGAGTCTGATATTTAAGAAAGTATGGGATAATGGAAGGTGAGCAGGAATTCATGACAGCCTCACCTTATTTTTGTTTCCCTACAGTACCTCTAGTTCCAATGGTCGCTGATAAATAGAATGCTAGAGTCTGCAGCAGAGCAGTGCGACTTGTTATTACACGGTAGGGTTGTTGACTGTGTGACCATTATTGCCATCACTCAGGGATCTATAATGATGGAAGTCTTGATAACATAGATAATTAAAATTGAGTGAGATTCAGCATTATTTTTAAGCCATTAATTTTTCCCACACCTAACCTTATTTTCTATCTCACAAGTATACAAATTAGTACTTTTTTCCCTGCTTCTACCTACTATGGAAATAGAAAAAACTGATTTACAAAATCATCCAAAACGGAAAAGTAACACAAGAGAAATGAATAGAGACCTGGGTAATCCACAGCCTGATGGATCATACTTAGATGACAATGAAGGAGGTATAATATATTTCTATTTTCATGGTAGGTTTGTCATTAGGGACAAAAATAATCCAGGTATCAGCTAATCAGTGCTTGAATAATTAAGTGTTGGATGAACTTCTCTGCAGCTCTGAGCAGAAATCTTCCACTAAGGGGGAAATGTCAAGTCTACTGTCACCTGGGCTCCTTCTCCTTGTCTAAAGCTTGTCTCGCCTGTGACTTTAGATTAAATTTCTTTGCTCAGACTTTTATGGGTACATGTGGCCTCATGATCACCATCAGACAGTGTTCTGCAGAGAAGTCGGACTGAGTATAATGAGGGGGAGAGGAGTATTCCCCAGAGGTAATATGCACCTCTCCACACACACACCCTAGTGAAACTTAGAAGTGACTCGTTCCTTTAACAGACTCCTCCATGACTTGTCAGGCAGCATGTGAGCATATAATTGGCCTTCTCTACAGAAGAATAGCTCACGAAGTTGGACACCGTGAGCTAGGTTCTTTGGGAGGAGGGAGTACTGACCTTTTGGTTATGTCTCTAGTTCCCAAAGCTGAGATATTCTCTGGACAAAGAAGAAACAATAAGAACAAATTTTCCTCCGTGCAAAATCCTGTTGGAGGAGATGCCTCTCAAATCTGCTCTGGGCCAGGTGGTTAGGAAACCAGGTTTCTTGCTCGTTAACAATAGTCATTACATAGCTCTTGAACAGAGTGTAAGATGTCTTTTTCCAATATATGGCAAAGGATGCCCTACTTCTGTATTAAGCTTTCTTTCTTTTTCATATACTAAGACCCCAAACCCGCTTGGAACAGCTCTTATTTAGACGACTGCCTGGTGAACAGGCTCTTGGGCATATGGCATCTACTCAAATAGCAGCATCAAATATACAAGCAAATGCTGCTTTGGACTTCAGTGGTAGAGCTGGGAGAGGAGTTAAAACTGATATGGTATCCGGGGTTACCAGTCACAAGGGTCCACATGGGCTAGGGAAAGAGAAAGCCAGAGCCAAAGCTCATAGCTGATATTAGAATGTCACCAATCCTTTTTGCCACTTTAGCAAGATCCCTCTGTCAATTAACTGAGTGGTTGTAAGGAACACCTAGTCATCAAGTTTAAATTCCAATGGATCACCCATCCGTAGCCTCAGTTATACTCTATGGCATAATTAAGGCAAAAATACCTGCTTGTGTCTAGAAAATCCCTTTGTTCCAAATGAAAGTATTCAAAGTGTAAAAACAACCCCTTTATTTTGTTTGCCTTTAAACTCTTATTCATTCGTAGAAGAACAGAGATTTATTCTTGTAGTTTAGAACAAAAATTGTGAAATCATTCTTGACTTCTCTTCTGCAGCACTAACCATTTCACTCCAGCAAATTCTACAACACTATCTTCAAAATATATCCAGGATGTGGTCTCTCCCCTCCTGCACATGTCCTGGTCCAGGCCACTGGCATCTTTCTTAAAATTTTTTCCCACTGTAATTTATTTTTTATATAACAGCCAGAGAGATGTTTTTATTTATTTGTTTGTTCTGTTTTTATTAAACACTACATACTGGCTGACTTGGAACTTGTGTAGGCTAGGCTGACCTTGATCGCTCAGTGATCCTTCTATCTCTTACTCCAGTGTGCTGGAATTAAAGGTATGAGCCAAGACATCTAGCCAGGGTGGGATTTTAAATTCCAAGTCAGATCATGTCACTCCTCTTCCATGATTTTCTAGTTCCCAAAAAAGTGATAGGCAAGGCTCTCAAAATAGCCTGTAAGACCCTCCATGACCTTGTCTCAGCTAACATTACAACCTCCCTCAAGATCTCTGGTGTATCTCCAACAGGTCTTCAGGTCCACTTGAGAATTTTGAAATTACTCTTCTTCGGTTTGGATTCAGATTCTGAATATTCATATTGTTCCCTTTTCACTTCATTTTGGTATCTCCTCTGAAGTCTTTTATTGGTTCTGTCTGTATTTTTTAATTACCTGATTCCTTAATTTTGATCATTTTTCTCTATATAACAATAAAAATATGTAGTTAACTGAGTACTAGGACTTTTTGTATTTTTTGCTTTCTAGTTAGCAAACAAAACATTGAGTTTTGCCATAATATTTTTGTGTGTATATATCATTGTACTTTGATCATGACCACCTTCCCTTATCCTCCTTCCCGCCTTGTCCATCCCTTCCCACTGGTTCCCTTACTACCTCAATATAATCTTCCTTCTATATCTATATCATCTCATATGGGAGAGAAAATCTGCATCTGGGAGAAAAGACACATGGTATCTGTCTTTCAGAGACTAGCTTATTCCACGTAAAATGATGGTCTCTAATTTCATTCATTTTTCTAAAAATTATAATTTCATTCATCTCCATAGCTGAATTATAGCTCACTGTGCTTGGATACTACACTTACTTTATTAATTCATCTGTTGTTGGGCATCTGTATATTTACTTGAGAATAGGGCTGTAATGATCTTGCACATTCCAGTATCTCTGTACTATGCTGGCTTAGATTTCTTTGAGTATATATTCAAGAATGGTATAGCTAGAGCATACGGTAGGTCTATTTTCAGTTTATGGAGGAATAGCTGTACTGGTTTCCAGTGAGTCTTCACAAGTCTATATCCCCACCAGCAGTGGCTGACGGTTTCCTCCCTCCTACAGCCTCACTAGCATTCTTTGCCACTTACTTTCCTCTGATAGTGGTTAAGAGGGCATCTCAATATATTTTTAATGTACATTTTCCTGATAGCTAAGAATGTTGGACATCTTTTCTAGTATTTTTGTCATTTATATTTCTTTTTTTTGAGAAATATGTATTCAATCATTTGTCCATCTATTTATTCATTAGGTGATATTTTTGTTGTTTAATTTATTTTTTTTTACATATTTTAAATATTAAACTCCTTTCAAATGTGGCAAAGATTTTCTCATATTCTATAATCTGCCTCTTAACTTTGGTGATTATTTCTGTTCAGAGTTTTCCAACTTTAATTCAGTCATCTTAGTCATTTCTTGAAAGTATTTCCTGAGCTATTTAGAGTTTTGTATAGAAATTTCCACAATGGCATTTCAGCTTATTTTATGTCTATGTCCCTTGTTGCTAAAACAGTGCCTGGAGGGTAGCATACACTCAACAAACACTCATTGACTACATGATTAAAATCAGTTAAATAAAGCTTCCTGCATTATGAGGTGGTGTGAATAAGTAGGTCATTCCAAAGAGAATTTTCTTTTATGGGAGACCAAAAAACATTTATCTCTGTGTGCCTAACTTCAGATTATATCATTAAAGTGTGGGCTGTGGAATAACAGTCCCATGGTCCTCAAGCTTCACACTTTCCTTTCCTACACAAGGCCTGTGTCTGCCAGCAAACTATGCACATATCATTATGAAACAATCACTATAAGGGAATGACACAGTAAAATATGTGGCCATCCTCCTTGGAGGGAGAATTTATGGGGACTTGGTTGTAAAGCCAGGAGCTGGCACCATTATTCCTAGTGCCAATATGAATCAGAGAGTTGGCATATGACTGATCTAAAGCTTGCCCATCCATCTAATTGAGAACTCTCATTATGAAAGCTTGCTTTCTCTTGCCTACTTCAGAAGTCATTAATTAAGAGTCCCATCTTAATGGTTCTTCACTATGTGGAAGGACTCATTTTCAGGTTTCTGTAGCCTACTTCAATTCCCCTTGGGTTGCAGGGGATCTACAGTTAAACATATGTTCTCTCCTTTGCATGATAAAACTCTGGGTCATCATCATTTGAAGGTTCAAGGCTAGACATTCATCATTTCACAATCTCACCTGATCAACACTGTATTACGGCCAGTAAATAAATATATTATATATATTCATTATATATTCATATAGAATATCATGTGTGTGTGTGTGTGTGAGAGAGAGAGAGGGGGGGTAAGGTTCAAAATTAGCAAACAGTCCAAGAAATGAAGCATATGCTAGTTTAGTTTCCTCCAAATAAAAGAAGTTCTCTGATGCCTTACCAAGTACAGGTGCCTATAATTGGTTTAATTTGCATTGAAAAAATAATGAAAGCCTAATTTAGTATACAAATTCACATTGTGTGTATAATTTGTTTAACTTTAAATACGTATTTTCTGGTATATATTCATGAATTGTTGTCTCATTCTGACAGTAAATAACTCAATGAAGCTGATAGAGAGTGTTCCACAAAATAAAATAGAACTTGGCAAAAGTTTTTGAAATTGGTCAAAAATATTTCTGGAGATAGCTGATAGAATTCATGCTTAGGGACCTTACATAAAGCAAGTTTCAAAACTTAAATTAATTTCAACCTTCCTAGAAGCCAATGAGAGATGGAGAAAGGAGAGAAGAGGATATCATTTTTGTAGCTTGCATTGTATATAAGATAAAAATAAATAAGTTGTCTACACGAATACCGTATGATGCCTCTAAGTGTCTTCATACTGAAGATACAGTAATATAAGGATTAATGTGCTCAGCAGCATCCTCCATCACTCACAATGGTATAGAACGTCATAAGGATCAAGGAGTTTCCCTGTGGGTAGGATAAGGGCATGATCAGCTGTGCTGAGATTCCTTATATGCTTTTGTCTTTCAGCTACAATTTAAAAGATAAAAAAAATCTTTCCTAAGTCTGACACTGAAATAAAAAACTACTTTTCACTAATGTAGCCCTTTGTTCATGAGGCTGGGTTACAAATGGTTTGCTGTAGGCGCTAGGGTTGTGCTGAGAATCCTTTCTATTAAACCCAGAGGGAAGATGTGTGAGTCAGTTATTGACTTCAAGAGCCTCATAGCTCAGGTTAAAGAAATGAGCTATCCAAGGTGCTGGAGTCCATCACAGCAGAAAGGAAATGGAATTTTCATGCTCAATTCACTCCAGTTCCAGACGTTTATTGAGAACTAAAATGTATTAGGTACTGTTAAGCTGACGTGATGAAGATGAATAAAACCTTGTCTCTGCTACCAAGTAGGTCATAATCAAGAAACAGAGAGCCAGGTCAGATAATACCAATCTCAAGTCATGTCAACCCTAAAAGATACTTGGAAAACAAAGGGAAGGAGTGACCATTCTAGCTCAAGGGGGTAAAAAAATGTAACCCTAATGAGAAGACCTATGAGCCAAATGTTTGAGAATACTCCCACTACTATTTTGTCACCAATCCCCAAAAGATACCCAGATATTTAGAAAGTACGTGGGCACTGTGCTCACATACACACCTGTGTATTTGTGTTTGTAGTTGAGAGTAGAGGGGGATACTGTGGCAAGCTTATAAAATCAAGAAAACATGATACTGCAAGGAATTTTGTATACTACTGAAACTTAGTATTAGAGGCAGAGAGGCACAGAGGAGAAATAGCCAGAGGCTAGGTCATGAGAGGAATTTGGACATTCTGCAAGCAGTCAAGTCACTAAAGGAGTCTGAAATGAAGAAGTGACGTTGTTTCCTCCCTGCGCTGATCTACAGCACTGTAGTGCTGTAGACAAAGAATTGAAGTTGGTACCCAAGATGAGCTGGAGAAGAATGAAGAGTCAGAGACTGGCTAGAATGTTGGAGCTGAGCCAGGGATGATGAGCATAAGTTTATAATCCCAGTACACTAGAGGAAAATGCATAAATGTCTTGAGTACAAAATGAATCCGGGCTATATAACAAGACCCTATCGCATAAACAAACATATAAACAAGAAGGGGCCTGAAATAGGACAATGCTCTTTTAAATAAAGAACAAATGGGGTAGTTTCAAGAATCCTAAAATAAATAGTAACAGAACTTTTATAATCTATTGGGTGAGTAATAGGCACACAGGGATCCAAGAAAGTTTTGTCATTTCTAACAGGTGGTAGTGTATTGAAGCAACCCAAAAGAAGAGCACCCACATTTCCACTCTTCATATGCAAAGGGACTTCTTTTAGATAGATATTGGCCTCCCTCATTCAATTTCCTGATAATTTTGACTTTCTAACATTATGATCCCTCTTCCTCTCTATGACATGAATAATCCTGGGTCCAACAACCTCTAGTTAGAAGGCACTCTGTTGGGAAGGAAGTGTTTGAAAGTAAAAATCATAGTTCCTTGGCTTCTTCTAAGTGACCACTAACATTCATGCTTGTCTCTACCAACTGCCAACTCTCTGTGCCTTAATGTTCCAATCTATACGACTGGCATTTGACAAGATCCTCCCTTCCACCTCACAGAATCAATGTAAGATCAAACATGGCTCTTTCCAAGACAATGATTTTGAAATGTATATGTCTCACAGAGGTGGTGTGGGAAGTCCTTCTATATATGTGTTGCTTTTATTGGTTAGTGAATAAAGAAGCTGCTTTTGGCCAATGGCTTAACAGAATATAGCCAGGCTGGAAAAAATTATATAGAGAGTAGGCAGAGTCAGGGAGAAGCCATGTAGATGCCACCGGAGACAGATGCCTCCATTGGAGCCCACCAAAACTTTGCCAGTAGGCCACAACCTTGTGGTAATGTACAGATTAATGGAGATAGGTTAGTTTAGGATATAAGAGTTAGCTAACAACATGGTTAAGCTATTGGACAAACAGTGTTGCAAATAATATAGGTTCTGAGTGATTATTTAGGCTCTAAGTGGCTGGGAATGAACAAGCAGCCTGCCCCTACACAGAGGTAAGTCTCTAGTGTTGTCATCCTAGGAGAGGAAAGCAAAACAAAAGCCATCAGGAAAGGATATAAAAATAGAAAGGCCATTCTGCAAATCCCAGAGAACTTTTCAATCATTCCTCTCCTTCTTTTCAGTAGGCAATGAAAAATATATAGAAATATGACCACAGAAGTAATGCCAAATCCAACACTCATAGTATCTATTCAATATTCAGCAATACACATGTGGTATTGCAGATGGTTGTGGGATGTGATGGTTTCTTTCCAACAGTTCCAAAGGGGAAAACAGAATGTTATAAGACAACAGCCAGTCATTTGGTGCATCCTGATTGTTTAAGTGATGTGAGAGTCAGCAATCATGTGCAAATTAAAATATAATTATGCACACAGAACATCCAGGATTAAGTCACATTTCAGGGATGTGTGTTCAAATACTAAACACCCTTTGAAATACATTGTGACCATAATTTTCTATTTACCCAATAATATTATTACTTAAACAAAATACACAGGTATGGATTGCTTAATGTGTTAGTGTGCATGATAAATTGGGAGGTGTGTAAGCTACTAAGCATTCATGCTACCCCAAAGGGTCAGTAAACAGTTTAGGTAAGTGTTCATCAACAGACACACTGTGCAGCATGTCATTACTCTCTTGGCAGTACATACTGCTTCTCTCTGAGGGGGCTGGCTCAGTTTACTGATGATCTAATCAGTGCCACACCACACCATAAACTCCAGCTGGAAACTGTGTATTGACATAGCCAGCTCACATAGATGTGAGCTGGGCTATTCCTTAGCCTGGCCAAATCTGTGGTTATAGGCAGGAACATAGTGGTGGTAGATATTGCAAAAGTGAAGAGAGATTGAGCTTGTGATGTAATATAGGCAAGTGATTGACTATTGTTACCATTCTTCAGCACCCCTGGCCTAGCTGGGCAGCTGTAAGTGAGGGGGCCTTAATGGTAATACCCTGGGAATGGTTTATACATTATGGCCTTGAGATCTGTTTTCATTTCTCTGCAGACCTCTGAACCAGACAAACCTCCATTGCCCCTGTCTTCCCATGACATAGGGAAAATTCGGAATGCAGCTTGCTTTTTATAGGAAATCCTAAAAGGAAGTGTGCTCTTTTTTCCTTGAAGCACCCCTGAATCTTAATAATTCCTCCCAGAATCCAGGCCTTCATTGAGTAAGTCCCACCTTTGCTCTCTGTGCCAGAAGCCTGATTCATGACTCATTTCTGAGTACTCTTTCTCTCACTTCATATTTATGAGTCAACTTTCATCCTCCACATAATTTAAGCTCTGCCCCTATCCCAGTGTCTTGGGAGTGAGCTATTAGCCTATATCAAAGTGAACAAATTAACAAGTACTTATTGAATGTTAATCAGGTGTGGAACTCATGGAAAGTACAATTGAAAGATTTTTTTAAAAAAATTATGATTCCAGCTGAGAAGATTAAAGAGTGACAAATGAAGCAATTTGAAAACAATAATAAAATGGCTTGTTTTAAATAGTCACGAGATAATTTATATGCTGTTTACTCCCAAAATTACCTTAACAAGTATAAGTAAATTACATGTATACAGAAAACCAACTGAAAAACGACAGGTCAAGACCGGGAAAATGAGGTAGTTAGGTTCATCTGATGCTACCATAGCATGAGGACAGGCTTTAAGATTCCCAGTAGCCAAGGCAAAAAGGAAATGGCATCCAGAGGTCTGCAGCTTTCATGTGCACTAAGAGGAAGTATTCTGCTTCGCCAGGAGAAGCCAACACTTCTACAGGAATTGATAATGTGGATTATCATATCAGAAATGTTAGCAACATAGTGAATGATATCTTCCACAATAATTTTTATAAACTATGGAAATGGTATTTATTGAGTTGCTTCTTAAAATGGACTTGATAAAAATCACAGGCAGTATAGCCAACATAACTCAGTGAAGATATTTCTGCAGAGAATGAAGTTAATGTGATCCAGGAATATAGCTTTCTATGCAGCCAGCAAGGATTTAATAAACATAAAGCAATAGATGATTGGTATATACTTTGATCCAACTTAACACTTATCGGTTGCCACAACTGCTCCTATCTGGAACTAAGAGTCAGTTGCTTTAGTGTTGAATACAATACTAAAGGAAAAGTGTGTTTTAGAAATCAGTCCTGAATACGTGGCCAACAGGTGCTTTGTTATGAAATCTGGAACACTGAAGCTATTTTGCTGGGGATCCTAAGGAAGGCTTAAGACATGAACATGTCTTCTCCTAGTGCCCATATACCAAGACAGAAAGATGAGTTTTTGGTTAGGGTATTAAAGGGTGTTTGTGTAGATTTTAACAAAATACCTGCGGTCACAAGCTTACAAAGAGGAAAGGTGTATATATTTTGGCTTGGAACTTTGGTGGCGTCAGTCCAGCGTGTCCTGTTTAGAGACTGAGAAGCCAGCTTATGGAGGTAAAAGCACATGACACAGCAAAGCTGCTTGTCCCACAGCCAGAAAGCAAAGAGAGAAATAGCAAAGGGCCAAGGTCCCAAAACACACCTCTGAGACATACACCCAATAACCTAAGAACTCCCCTGCTAGCCATTCCAACAGTCTCACCCCTCCCAGCAGCATTGCCCTAGAGATCCAGCCTTTCCCACAGACCTTTTGCACACTCAACACTCGAATTAGAGCAGGTGTGTTTGGAACAGGAAGCAGGAATAATGGCATCCCAGCTACAGGTGGTCCAACAGTTCTTCACTCGCGATTCAGGCCTCCACAAACTTCCTATCCCAAGGCTACTCACAGGCTGCTCATCTGCCTAAGTAGGAATATATTAAAGCATTGCTCAGGACATACGATGAAAGTTGCGGATAGATTTTGGTTGACCTGACTGGATCACTTTTTATTAGAAACAAAGCCCCGGAAATGGTGGCCTTTCATATGGCAGAGCACTAAGCTGCCAGGATTTCACTGTCTGATTCTTATGGGGCGGCAGGGGCAGAGTCAGTTAGAATCCTTCCTACAAACAACCATTGAGATGGCCTATGAAACCTGCCAGCTTTCCCCCTGGGGACTCACTCTTTGAACTTCTGTCTTTAAGAGTTTACTGTCAGAAAACTTCCAGAAAGCAAAGGATCTATTCCTATAGTCAAGAGGATCATTCATTTCAGAGATCCCAAACTTGTTGCCTGCAAACTGAAGTTAGGCCTATAGGTTGATTGACAGCACAAAATTTTCATGTAAATTCAAACTTCCAGAGCTCTTTAAAAAGTTGCAAGTCTGGCATCAGTGGGCCTGCATTAGCTTATGGGTTTTTGTTTGTTTGGTTTGGTGTGAGATTTTTAGAAAGGGCTATAGCTCAGGCTGGCCTGGAATAGCTGAGGATAGCCTTAAACTTCCTATCCTTGCCTCCACACCCCGATATATGCCAACATACCCAGCTTATGCAGTGCTAAGGGGTGTCTCAGGGTTCCGAGCATGCCAGACAAGCACTCTACCAACTGAGTTGTGTCCCTAGCCTGGTCGTAGTTTATAGGTCAATCAGCTGGAGCAGAAAGACCTCTTCCCACAAGTCACAGCAGGGTTCCTGTGTTTTGTCCTAGTCCCAGTATGCTCCAGAATTTTCTGCTGGGCTCAGTTTATCCACATCCTCTGTGCATTTGAATTTTAATCCTTGAACATTCATATGTTGTCCCATAGAGGGGATGAGACCTTGATAAAGTCATATATTAAATTCCCGACAAAGCCAAGAATTAACACTGCCTTCCCAAGCCTTCCAGATCTCTGCACCACATATTGAAGCCCTGAGCAGACTGAATAGGGCCGAGCCGTCTCACGACCAGAAAAGGACTCAAGAACATGCCAGAGACAAGCTCCATACCATTCACAGAAATCTGCCCCAGGCTGGCTCTGCCTGCTATAATATTTGACAGCATCCTCCAGAAAAATCAATTTGTTTAAAACAGTAACTGAATTTACCCAGGGTGAAAATGTTTGGCATATGCAAAGAAGGAGGCCTCACATTTCCTTTAAAGCCCTTTCTAACCTATGAACGAGCTGAATTATTTACCATATATACATGCCCAACAAAACTGTTGAAGTCTATTTTCTTGGGGGAGGGTCATTTAAAATTTAAGGGCGTAAGAATTTAGTTCTCTAAGAGCATTTCTTCCAGCACACAATGTCTTTCTTTGTTATAACATTTGAAAGTATGTTTGTCACTATTTTGTGCTGTAAAAGAAAAAGAGGAGGAGGTGGGGGGGGAGAGAAAGAAAAGCTCATGATCCCGGACTGTCATTTAGAAGCAAAGCAAAATGAAGGGAGGAGGGGAAGCTGGAAGGAATGGCTCTGCCTAGATGAAGAAATCACAGGCAGAACGCTTCCAAGCTGCTAAACACCAGAAGGAGATAGCAGACAGCGTGTGAAATGCCAATTATGACGGCAACTATAATAGAAAGAGTCCTAAAAGCAGTCCACACTGTGCTTTGGAAAGCCTCGAGTGCCAGGCAGACTGAATCCTCCCGTGTAGGTGCTTGGTGCTGGGGCTTTCCTTACCTGGGAGCTCTGTGGTTCCAGGGCCTCAGTTAGGTGGGAAACCCTAAAGCAGCTCTCCAGCAAAGACAACTTCAGTCCCCCTCTGCCATGCTAAATAAATTGGCTTCTTCGCTGAGGCACACTCAGGTTCCCCACTTTTCCCAGGGCAGTCTCTTAATGGGTCCTCCCCACTATGTTCACTGCTCATGGCGGGAACCTTTGCTCCTCCTTCCTGCTTCCATCTTTCACCTCCAGGCAAGATTCTGGTCTTCTTTTCAGTTCTCTTCTCCACAAAACCTGGCCCACAGAACTCCAGTCAATCAGACTTCTATTTTCCTTCTCCTTGCTGCTGGTCTGGTGCAACTCCTTCCTGGCACTAACAATACTCCGACTCACTGTGCAGCGCTGGTTCAGCTGTCACTATTCTAACTAGATTGTGAGTTTCTTGAGATGGGAACAATGGCTCCGCTGTTTATGCCTCCCAAATCTCTAGGGTTTTGTTGTTGTTTTGTTTTTTTGTCTATAACCATTTGATAAATGTTTAATGGAAATAGGAGTCTAGTTTTTTTTTTTTTAAGTATACCATGTGGCTGGAATGAGAAGGACCATGTGATGCCAGGAAGGAAGTACACTACTTCATCGTGAGACACAGCCCCAGATCACTTGGTCAGCTTAATACAGCTCAAAGTGGGCTTCCCTGCACCATGCCATCTCATCGCCCCATCCCCAATGGCAGCATGTGTCCTGGCATCTGTGTGAGAGATATAAATGAACCAGTTTGTAGTGATATTTCATTTGTATTTTAATAAAGTTTGCCTGAAAATCAGAGAGTAAAACAGCAACGATGGCCAACCTCACAGACCAGGCAGTGGTGGCACACACCTTTAATCCCAGTAGCCACACTAGTTTGCCATAGAAACCAGGTGGTAGTGGTGCACATCTTTAATCCCAGCCCTAGAGAGGAATATAAGACGGGAGGAGACATCTCAGACTTGACTTGAGTGCAGCTAGCTCAGTTAGTAGAGCATGGGACTCTTACTCTCAGGGCCATGGGCTCATGCCCCACATTGGGTGCCATAAGTTTTAGTCATTGACATTTCAGTGTCATTTTCTCTGTCGGGGGGGGGTATCCTTCTGAGGCCTCACTATCCTGTCATCCAGCTTGGCCTCCTCTCAGATCATACTATCAACTGACCTTTCTCATGCTTGCCTGGCCTCCTTCTAGAAAAAAAAATTATTTTCTCCTGTTGTGCTAAAACAGAAATACCCTTCCTTCAAGTCTTCTTTCTCCTCAAGCCCAGCCAAGCTCTCCTGCTTACCCATAGCCTCAGCCTCTGTAATGATTGAACTTCTCATCCCAAGAAATGAATCATCTTCACAGTGGCTCAGCCCAACTCTTCAGGACCCTTCCCTTGATGTAGCTTCACCAATGGCCTCTTGGCCTCAGCATTTCCCCATAGCCCTTTCACTCCTGCAACCCTCGTGGTGTCTGAACTAGAAACATTCAGTAGCATAGGGAGTTCTGAAAATGGCTGCTTCCTTCTCCACAATGCAGTTCCCAGTAGTTCAACTCTATGCCACCTCAACAGCATCTACCCACCGTTTCTGCTACCCTCTGACCCTGGGTGCCTTAATGACTGCCAAAGGCAAGAGGGATTGAACAACAGGACAAGCCAAGCTACTGGATGCCAGAAACCCTCCCCAGGTTTGCACCATTCCAAACTGAATTAAAGCCTCCCTTGAATTCAATACCATCCCATCTCTCTTCCAGACTTGTGTCCTTCTAGGTGCTCTAGCCTCTGACTTTGGTACTCTGAGCTCTCTTCCTGTCGTAACTCTTTCCCTAGACACAGTCCTCCGTAGTTCAAGCCTCAGCTCAACAATCCTATCGATAGATCTCTTTTCTTCACTTCCTGTTTAAAGGACACACTGACCACCACCTGCTGTCTGTCTTAATTACACAATCTGCTGTTTGTTTCTCAATATTCAACACTGGTTTGGAGGTATCTGAAGCTATGATGTCATTGTGCTAATTGTGCAAAGCCCATTCCCCTACCATTCTGCCATGAATCTTACCATCTTACCACAGCAGACATCACTTTTTTTTTTTTTTACTTTACCCCAGAACTGAGTACTGGGCCTTGCACAGGGGATGGGTCCTCTTCCATGCAGCTGACAGGTAGCTCCTCTCCTCTCTGCAGTGTTCCACACATCCACCACAAGGCTGTCTGTCTGCACAGCCAGCCTGTTCACTCTAGAAACTTGCCCAGAAACTTCTCCATTTGCTTTCCCTCATGCTCACCCATGTCTTCTCTGTGAGTACTGTTTCCACTGCCTGGAAGACGTGGCTCTCATTTTTCTTAAACGGGTAAAAATATTATGACTTCCCCCTGTTAATATGTGTTAAAATGATTAAGGATTAATATTAAAAACAAATATAGCAAAGCATGATGTCAAGTAGAGCCTCTCAAACTGGAATCAACAGAGCCCTGGGGAACTTTTACATTTTATGCTTTCATTTTGATATCAATCTTTTAAAAGTAGTACTTGGTAACAGCGTATCTTGCCTTATCAAGTCAGCCACCTCATAACCAAGTGCTCTGCACTGCCCGCACTGTATTGCTTCCACAGCCTTAGCAGCAAGGGGGCTCCGCTTATATGATAACATAAGGAGAAGCCTGTCACCAGAAAGCAGGGACCTCCTCCCCTACCTCCTCTGTTGTCCCTCCCTATCAGTGTTCCATCCTTGCCCCATTGCTACCCCTTCCCCACCTCATTACTCCCCCTCTTATCTCATTAAGGCCTCTGCTCCACCTTTTCGCAGTCATACTTCTAAAAGGTGAGGAGGCCCTGAGGATCGAAGGACCCCATCATTGGAAAAGGGTTTTCATCCAGGCAGAGGGTTCACAAGCCCTCTGAGGGGAAGGAAAGAATGAGGGGAAGATGGGAGGAACAGATTCGGAGAAGAGTAAGAGAATATTTGCCATAAGAAAAGAATGTGTGTGGTATGTGTATGTGCTGTGTGTGTGTGTGTGTATGTGTGGTGTGGTGTCTGTGTGTGGTATGTGTGTGTGTGTGTGTGGTATGTGTGTTCGTGTGGTGTGTGTGTTTATGTGGGTGTATGGTGTGTGTATGTGATATGTGTGTGTATGTGTGTGATGTGTGTGTAGTGTGTGTATATGTGATGTGGTATCTGTGTGTGTATGTGTGTGGTGTGTGTGTACGTGTGTGTAGTGTGTGTATATGTGTGGTGTGGTATCTGTGTGTGTATGTGTGTGGTGTGTGTGTTTGTGTGTGTATGGTGTGTGTATGTGTGTTTGTGTGGGTGTGTGGTATGTATATGTGGTGTGTATGTATGTGATATGTGTGTATGTGTGTGATGTGTGTATAGTGTGTATATGTGTGGTGTGGTATCTGTGTGTGTATGTGTGTGATGTGTGTGTTTGTGTGTATGTGGTGTGTGTATGTGTGTGGTGTGTGTGTTTGTGTGTATGTGGTGTGTATATGTGTGCGGTGTGTGTGTATGTGTGTGATGTGTGTGTGTAGTGTGTGTATATGTGTGGTGTGGTATCTGTGTGTGTATGTGTGTAGTGTGTGTGTTTGTGTGTGTGTGGTATGTGTGTATGTGTGTGGTGTGTGTGTCTGTGTGTGTGATGTGTGTGTTTCTGTGGGTGTGTGGTATGTATATGTGGTGTGTGTGTATATGTGTGTGGTGTTTGTGTATGTGTGTGGTGTGTGTGTATGTATGGTGTGGTATCTGTGTGTGGTGTGTGGTATGTGTGTATGTGTGTTTGTGTGTGGTATGTGTGTATTGTGTTTGTGTGTGGTGTGTGTGTTTGTGTATCTGTGGTATGTGTATTTGTGTGGTGCATGTTGTGTGTGTGTGGTGTGTGTGGTGTGTGTGTGTGTGTGTGGTGTCTGTGTGGTGTGTGTGGTGTAGTGTATGTGTTTTTGTGTCCCAGGTACTAAAAGGTAACTGGGGCCCTTCAGTCTTAGACCTGATCATTTACAAGGGTGAATGTTCAAGTTATAGACAATGGCTGCATTTTACAAGCTGTTCTGGAAAACAGAGAAAAAAAGAAAGCCAATTCATTTCAGAAAGTTGATACCGTTGTAGGCCTAAAGTTGAGTAAAGACAATTATAGGGACAAAAACAAAACAGATTTGTTACATTTAATACATACAGAAACAAAACTCCTAGAAGAAACAGTGACTATTGGAATAAAATAGTGAATTGAAGAACTACCAAAGTAAGAGTTAACACACGAAGAAAGTATTTAAACATCAGAGAGATCGATCTGCTTCAAATCACTGATTGTGGATAAAAAAAATAATTGTACTAACATTTTAATGTAGTCAAAGTATGTGCTGAAGCATAAATCTACCTATTTAAAAATGACTTGAAAAATAAGACCAGAATTTCCTCAGACTGAAAAAGTTGAATACTAAAGACTTTTGTGCCCTTAAGCAAATAAATTACTTTATATTTCTGAATGAGAACATTTTTATCAGTGAGTCAGAAAAAGAATTTTTGAGCAAAATTTGAGTGGGACAAGGAACAAGATGAAAAATTAATACATTGAATTACATCAAAATTAAAAATCTCTCCTCACTGGTGGCCATGAAGAGTAAAATTCACAAAGAGGTCATGAGCATGAAAATGAATTTTTCAATTTATGAAACCAGGAAGAAGTGAACATCTGCATTATTAAATAATTCCTGCCAATTAACAGAAAGGAAACCTAGGAGAAAGGTAGAAAAACCCTAAGGGTAGAGAATTCACTGCAGGAGAAAACAAATAGGTTAACATGTGTTTCTAAAGATGGCGAATGTCTCCATTGATTTTTTTAAATGCTAATTAAAACAGTGAACTAATACCTCACACCTATCAAGTTAGCAAACATTTTAAAGTCAGACACTAGGCACTGTTGGTAAGAAGTGAAAGGGGGACACATGTAATGTCATGCTCCTTGCTGCTGAGAGTATAAGTGAGCACCATGGCTGTGGAGAACACAACTGCATTGAATTCTACATGCAGCTTATTTGAGGACCGCCAGGCCAGTTCTGGGGTCACACTCCAGGGAAACACTCAGCTGGACCTATAAGGACACTGGCAGAACTCTATTTGTGGCAGCCAGCAACTGGAGGGCGCTTAGGTGTACCATGATGTATCTTCACCAATGGCCTCTAGGCCTCTCACAACGCCATGCCTCCGCATTTCTCCACGATCCCTTCACTCCTGCAACCCTCGTGCTGTCTGAACTAGCAACATTCAGTAGCACAGGGAGTTCTGAAAACGGCAGTCCATGAGAAAAATGAGAGACAGGATGACTCTATCCATCACTCAATATATACACCAACTAAAACCAAACTGCAAAACACTATCTATATTTATTTGGCAATAAAAGTTTAAAAGATGTCCAAGGACATGCAGTTGGGTATGTGGGGATGGGAGGGTGCTGGGACAGTAGAGACCAGGAAGCAGAAGAGAAAATTTACAAAGAATAGCACAAGAGGAGTCATTTGCTATGGGCAAGTTGGAATAGTTTGCCATGATTTAAGATATGTAATTAATTCAAATTTTATAGCTTGAGTTTGCAGAAAAGGACACCTGTGCTACATACACTGGGCCCCCACACAACAGACACGGTTCTCTGGAGGGGGAAGAACTGGTGTGATGCTACTCAGTAGCCAGCCTTGCCATGCACTTTGCAAACAGATATTTATTCTGAGAGTGATAAGAACAAATCAAATTCAACTGATGTGATTAACTTGTAGTTTTGATTTAATTGATAGATTTGCTTGTTGTTTTCTAATTTTACAAGCACTGGGGATATATACCTGGTTTTCTGTTCATTAAAAACTTAAGCATTCTTGATCACAAGTATAATATAAATTCTGAGTTACTGAGAATATATTTCTATGGGTATTTTTTTCTTGTTACCTTGTGTCAAATGCTGCTTTTGAAGCTGACGTTTTGTGCCCCTGGGATCTGAATGTTATCTTCTAGCAAGCTGGTCTGATGCCCCAAAGGTGCAGAAATGCCTTTTGTTCCTCCCATACTTGAGAGTATTTCTGCAAATTCTTCCAAATCCTTCTTGCTTATTGCCTTTCACGGCTCTCAGACACCCAATTTGGTGTGTACATGTAAATTTATTTTTTTCTTTCTTCTTTTTTCCTTTTTTATTGTTAAAAGAAAAATTTACATTTACTCCCCTTGTCCCAGGCCCTCCCTCCCCCCAATACCCCACCCACCGTTCCCTTGTTTCCTTAAGATGGGGCAGGATACCCTGCCTTGTGGGAAGCCCAAGGCCCTCCCCGCTCCATCCCAGTCCAAGAAGGTGTGCATCCATATAGAATAGGTTCCCCAAAAGCCAATACATGCAGAAGAGATAGGCCCCTGTGCCATTATCATTGACTTCTCGGTCAGTCCCCATTGGCAGCCACATTCAGAGAGTCCAATTTGGTCATATGCTCATTCAGTCCTGGTCCAGTTGGATTTGATTAGCTCCCAATAGATCAAGCACACCGTCTCAGTTGGTGGGCCTGATCATCCTCTCCCTCCCTCTGCCCCTCCACGGAAAATGGAAGTGTTCAGAAGCAGGATGCTGATGTAGCTGCAGAAACTCAGAGATATTTGAAAAACATCTAAAAGTAACTTAGTGATGGACAAACAGAATGCATAGGTGAAGAGATAAAGGAATTTTATTGAGTGGTCTTCCTGGGGAAGATGGGCACTATATGGCCTCTCTAAATCACAATATGATATTGTCTTTTTTAGTTACTCATGGAGAAACACTACTACCTCCCATGGAGCCTCTTGACTTTGTGGGACTACTCAGTTTACATATTGTTGCGAGAGGATCATCATCACATGATCACATGTTACACAGCCCCCAACATCCAGTGAAGGTGAACTATTCCACACCCACTTCCTACGGGTTCATCCCTCCTTGGGAATGCTCCCCTCTTCTCCTCCTCCTTTCAATCTAGCCTCTATCTGTCAAATGGCTTTTAACTTCTTCAAACATCATCACAAAAGCATTCTTTCTTCCGCCAAGCATGTGGGACTTCTTTCTTCCTCTCCTCTGCCTGTTTGACATTGGTGACTGGTTTGTAGTAACAGCATGCTGGTATTACATAAGTGCTATTGCATGTTGGTGTGATAATGGCTTGTTATTGCCCCAGTCCATGCACCCATGCACATGAAACTCATTATAGGCAGCAAATATGCCATAAATGGTCCATGAAATAAATAAATACCCAATTCTGTCTCTTTTAAACTGTAAAATCTCTGCCCCTTCCCCTGGAATATTAATTCCTTACTGGGGTTCTATATGTTTTCCTATTCATTCATCCCATGTCCAACTCTACAACAACAACAACAAAACGTTTAGTTTTTGTAAGAAGATCATTAGCATTGTTCTGATTTTGCAAATAACCCAAGGCTCAGAAAGGCTATATTCTGTTATTCAGCAAATCATTGGCAAAACTGAGACTCAAACCCAGCTCTGTCAGGTTCTTCATTTAGTTCTGCTATCACAACACTAGATAAAACAGAATGATGCTGGTGAATGCTGAGGGAGTCTTCAAGGTCATGGTCCCCTCAAAGAGGACGGGGCACTTGTGATAATACTTGGAATATCGTGAAGGACTATTATCCATGTAACTGTTTTAATGGTTGTAATTACTACTGCATCTCCCATTACCATTAGCAAAGACCCAGCATGACCTTACTTGATAAGTTGCACTAGTCCTTCTCTGAGCAGGGGACAATGCCTGGCCTGCAGAAAAAGAAAAGTGGGCAGGGAGATCTCAGAGGTTGGTTATCCTAATGAAGAAATTCATCAGGGTTAGGTAGGGTGTTGGGATGGGGATGCCTGTCCTGGGCAGTCTTGTGTGATTATTCTAGCTGTTCTACCCACAGGTTTGGGCACTAGGGTCAAGTTCTGGAATCACCCAGGGCTCTGTTACCAAGCCTGTGTGCCTGTACATAAGGGTATGTCAAAGAGGAAAGAGCCAAGTCACATTAACATACCAAGTCATGGGTCCATCCGCCCAGACTAAGCACCTTTAAAAAAAAAATCTGTCCTCACAGGGAGAGAGCAAGGGAAAGACTAATTTTCTGCCAGCCCCCATCAGCACACCAAGCTCTCTGTCAGCCCTGAATGAACCCTGAGGTGAATACAGACCCAAAGTGGTCTTTCCTGTATGGTAAGAAAAACCCCTGCCAGCTAATATAGGGCAGTCATCAGCTGTCAGACAAAAATAGTTGTCAGTTCCTGCTGGCTGGAGCTGGGTCAGAACCAGTGACCACTCCATACAAACCCCCTGACTCCAAAGCAGCCAGCATGGCACAGCCTAGCTCCTGATGATTATTTAGTCCTGAAGCTTCTGTCACTGGTGCCTGGGACTCGAACATAAACTGGATGGGCTTGGACCTTTCACTGATCCATTCGACCATATGGTGCTCTTCTGTCTCAATTAGCCTGGTCTGGGGGTGAGGGTGTTACCAGATGAAATGAGAGCAGTACCAATGGTGTAACATCTCAGCACAATAGAGCTTTGGGTCAAGCCAGCCCTATCCTGGGAGCTGGCAGAGGTGAGATGAGGACTCTGTTAGATCCAAGGCATTTTCCAAGGTGTGGGACATTTTTAAGTGAGGCTGTATGTGGCTGTGTTTGTGTTGTGAATTATTGGCAGTATGTGTGCTCCACATTGTGTGTGCATTATAGGTACATATGGCCATGAACAACAGGACGTGGGCATGCCTGTGTGTGCCTTTGCTTTAGAGTCTGTAGATGTGTCTGTGTGGGTTTGCTCTAGGAAGCTAGGTGGGAGGGTGAGGCAGAGAGGCAGGACATGTGAAGAAGGCAGAAATAGGCGGGCACAGGGAGGAGGAAAGACAGACACTGATGAGGAGCTGGAATGATAATGGATAGGGGAAATGATCACCCTAAAGGAGTAGATGGCTCTTAAAAGTAGAAGACAACTGGGACATTTTGAAGGATGCTCTGAGAGCCCCATTGCTGACCCAGGTTAATGAATGGGCGAGAAAGCAGAAGCTGAAGCAGAATACTATCTCACATAGGTGGTCTCAATTGTACTACACAGTGCCATTTAGAAAGCATGAATTGTGACAAATGACAAGTCCCTAGGGCACTCAGTTTAGAACCTTGAGCCCATGGCCCACTCTCCAAAGCCCCAGCCCAGGACTCTCCCTCTCAAACCATCCCTAGAGAGAAGCACATCTCAGGGTTTGGAATCATACCTGCTTCATCCTCACCCTAGTGAAGTTAGCAACCCTCAGGTAAGCAGGACTCAGTTCCCACCAGCCTGGAACTCTGCAGCATCAGTGTGAGCATCTGTGCCATCCGGAAGAGGGAGGAAGGAAGCACTGCCTCCTTCTGCTTTCACAGGGAGCAGAACTGAGATGGGAAGCTGATACCAGGGTCTATTCATTCCATATATTGTTCTGAGGATGTGAGGGGACTGAATGAAAAACATGAAGACTCAGGAGGTGAGCCAGCTGTACAGGTGGACAAGCCGGTCTGTGCTCTGTATAGAATGCTGAGAAGGCCGAGGACAAAAGTACCACCCTATCCCTGCTACCACCTGTGGTCCTGGGCATGGAAGTCCTTGCTGGAAGCTTTGTAGAACATCTTTCAAACAAGAATATTGTCCTCAGGTGGTTCTAGGAGCTAGGACTTTTTCAAAGCCAATACCTGAGAGCTGGCAGTGCCTCTTCCCTTCCTCTCCCTTCGGTCATTCACATCACTCAAACCTTTGACTGGGTCACACGCACTTCGTGATAAACACATCCCCATTGATTCCTTGAAAGCAGACGTTCGCAGACAGGGAATTCTCTTCTCTCCAGAATCAATATGAAAAGATAGAATTTCTCTTTCACTCCCTCACCCATCCCCGGAGCCCATTTTGAGGACATGAACTAGAGTGGAGAAGGAAAGAGAACACCAACAAATTCAAAGCATAAACTAGACACACAATTTCTGGGTTTCACATAGATTTATTTTAAAGAAAATCTGAGCTGAGTTAGACTGCAGGAAGGCATGTAGCAAATGGCTGATGAGAGGTTCAAACAACCGTACTGTTCAGGGGAGAGGGGAAAGGAGGAGGATGGTATAAATTTCTATGTCTGTATACCCCATCCACACAGTTTTCAGAGTGCTACGAATTCCAGGCAATTAGAAGTCCTAACCAGTGGCTTAGACCTCTGCTGGGTAGGGCTGGGAAGGTAGAGCAATGTGGCAAAAAATCAGCTTGCCAGGAAGCCTGGAACTGCAGATACTCAGATCGGAAAGGATCAAGAGTCTAGACAAAAGAGGATGAATCCCAAGCTTACTGGAAGAGGCCCCCTTTAATCTAGTACAAGTGGAAGAAAAGACCAAGAAGTTTGTTGAGGATGAGTGTTAGCCAAAAGCCTACTGCTCCAGAAGTCCTGCGTTCTGAGTGCTGCGAGGATGGAGAGAAGTGACAAAGAGGCCCACAGACTCCAGTTCTCTCTTTACTGGGCATGTTGACTCACCAAGCACCTCCCTTCAAAACCCTCAGAACAAACCCTTTAGAGGAAACCAGGACAGAGAGAATAGAATCCTCACAGCAGAAGCTTCAGGAGTCGGGATGTAAAAAACTAAAGGACAAGGAGCTAAGTTGAGCACTGTTTCCTGCATCCCCCAATCAGGTGGAAGATGCTCTCTGTTATATTCTCTGGCCACAGCCATTTCGAGGGACAGGGGACTTAAGTGTATAGACTCATAGTGTCTACTCCCGCAGAAGACTTTCCTTTGACTACGGAGACCTGAATGCCCCACAGAGACCACAGCTACAAAAATCACAGTGTTCTGTACCTGAAAACTGGCAATATTCCCATAAGGAGGGGGTGGGACAGGTGGTGGGTTGCTAGGAAAACACAGGTGCTTGAGCAATAGAGTAACTTTGATGGCTTTATCTTTCCTTCATCACTCATCTTAACTTTTGCCATGGTGACTTTTTTTCTGTAGATAAATTTCAGAGATGAATCTTGGGTGAGTACCAGAAAATGAAGGACCACTTATTGTGTGCTAGAGACCTGGGTTCTCCTCCCAGTTCTAACAACCTGAGTAACTTCCAGCAGCGCCTCTCCCAATTCAGTTTCCACACAGTTACAATGAGGGCACTGAACTGGCCTAAAGTAATGAAGAAGCCTGTGTGAGACATGACTCAGAAGCCCTGGACAACTTGGGTGGTGAGGCAGGACTAAGTACAGACATAGTAAACCAGCATTTGTCATTGAGCGGTTCTTTGGTTCCTATAAGACTCAGGCCAGCATAGGAACTGAACACAGCGGTAGAGATAGTTCCTTGAGTCCCATGGAAAGGTGACCATCCAACCAGCAGAAAGAGAACTGTAGAAAAGACTGTAGATTTCCTTATTGTCATTGGCCAGCCAAATCTCTTCACATTTCTGTATACTTCTGTCAATCAGTAGGATACCTTGTTTGTAGAAACCCCTGGGCTTCTACATGAGTACCAAGTGAGGTTACCAAAGGTCTTTATGAAGCATAGACCTTCTTCAGTGTTTGTGCATTGTATTTACGGAAAACAAAAACATGTCCAGCATAACCATAGACACTGGAAAGGAAGGAAAGGGAAGGACACAGTTCCTCGGAGTATGGATCTCCTGTTAGATCTACCTGATAGGAATGGGTTTAGCAATTAAAGAAATGGGCAATGGAACATGGGTGGCATGGAATCAGAAGGGAGCAGCAGATTTGGTAAGGAAAGGAGAGAGGCAGCAGGTGTCATATAAGAACAAAGTATGTCATATATAATAATATGGTTGAGGATGGCATGTGGTATTATTTTCAAAAGAAAGCAGAGACAGTAGGCTATCTCAGTGGGTGAAGGCACTTCTATTGAGCCTGATGACCTGAATCTGACTCCAGAAATCCACATGGTGGAAGGAGGGAACTAACTTCTGCAAGTTGTCCTGTGAACTCTACCTTCACACCATGATGGGTGAACACGCACCACATGCATAGGTACAGACAGACAGATATGTACATAGGTAGGTAGATAGATATGTACATAGGTAGATAGATGATAGATAAGTAGATAAATAGGTGATAGATATTAAAACTATAAAGAAAAGAAACGTGAAAGTAAAGGGACTCAGAGAAGAAACATCGAGTGTTCTGAGTCAGTAAAGGCTTCCCAGGAATGGAAGAAGGCTGGTACCTCTTCTTCTGACCAGGCTAAGCCTTCTAGAGAAGTAGAACCAGGATTTGGGCCCTAAGATAGGAAAGAAGCACCAAGTAGTTTGTGTCTTTGAGGGTGAGAGGCATGATGTTAGTCATACCAGCTTGTCGCCACAGCACTCAGCCCAGAGAATCAAGAAGTTTTTGAACATTATCTTTATCAGTGCCTCCAAATATGTGTTTATTCCACCATCACCAGCATCCATTCATAGAGCCCTGCTCTCCATTAGCTTCAAGGAGTACAAATAACTCCAGTCAGTAGTAAGCCAGAGGCTTCAGAGCCATCGTGGAACGAATCACCTTGCAGAGATGCTAGATCTGCAATAGTGAAGCAAATCTGAGTCGCACCAGCTCCAACTGACCTGATAAGTAGCAGATATGAGCCAGCCAACTGGCCGTATCTGAATTTCTGGTCCTTAGGCTTTTGAGAAATGACAAAGTAGAGGTTGCTTTCAGCAGCTCCATGGTGGTATAAATAAACAATGAGACAGGAAGTCAGACAGTTGTGGGGCATCCAAGTGACAAGTGGCACTTCATTCCAGGGACATTGAGGAAGACTTTGCAGAGCTAGAATTCCTCCTTACTATGTTCTACACTGTGCCTCCAGCTACATCCAAGGACAGCCCTGTAGTCTTTACATCACAGTGGGAATAAAATTAATGTCTTCCCTTACCAAAGGATTGGCTGGAAATCCCCAATGAATGAAGGACAATTTAAAGAGATTAGGGTTACTGTCATTATGTACATGATTTCCCCCTTCCCGAATTTGTTTTGATCTTTCTATTCTCTTTGTCTTCTTCATTTATTTTCTTTATCCCCCCTCTCTTATGTCCCTCCCTCCCTGTGTCCTTCCAAGCTCTTTTTCCAAACTTAGAATTCCATTCCTACTCCTTTGTATGCTTTCCTCCCATCTGGTTCTAGGCATCTCCACTATACATCCTTCCAGAGCAGATACAATGTCTGCCATAGCCACTGTCGGGCTCAGAGAGGACGATGCATTCAATGTTTAGAAACTCAGGAGCAGGTAAAGCTCCTGACATGACATGCAAGGGGAAATTATAATTCCCGTTCTCAGACTGACGCCACTCCAACCAAAGGTGAACATTTGGAAGAAGGAATCAGGGTTAGAACATCGAAGTTATAACCAGAAACCACAGATGAGCAAGTAGAGGAGGCAGATTTGGGTCTTGAATACTTAGAGTAGTGCTAGGCACTCAGGGTTTGAGTGAGAATGACCAAGACAATGCCATTATTTGGTATTATGGTATTTAATAATGTCTTGTGTTTACCACATAACTCTCTGAGTTTCAAAGTACTCCCCTATGTGGCCTACTTTTCTTTTATGATTTCTCATTCTGTAACATATCCTGCTCACCCACCAGACACTACCATGACTCCTATCTCTTTCATCAAGCCTAGTGGATGCCCCTTGTTCTGAGCACCCACTTCCAATGATTTGGCTCCTGATAATTTACTGTCCCGTCTACTAGACGTGTCTCCTTGTCTTGCAGCAGCATCATCAGGATCAGACATGTCTGGTGCTTCTTCTATACCTCTTCAGAGCCTGGCTTGGTGTGGGCACCTGCAAGCCAAGTATTCAAGAGGCTGAGTAGAGGCGGATGATGTTGATCATGTGTTCAAGGTCAGATTGAGCTATGTAATGTGATTCTGTCTCAATAAAACATAAGGAAAGGAAGATGATAGAGGAAGAGAAAGGGGACCAGGAGGAAGGGGAGGGAAAAGAAGAGTAGGAAGAGGAAGAGAAAATAGGAGGAGGAAGAGGAAGAGGAAGTGATACAGACTCTGTCTAACTCCAGACCTATGGAATTATCAAGTTACGTGCTTAATGGGATCTCCAAGTGATATCTATGCCTATTCTTTCCATTTGAAAAGCATTGGTCTAGTCGATGAATTTCAACCAGTTTTAATGGGAGCAGATTCTGAGTTCTCCACTGTAGGAATGTGGATTGGATGCACCCCTGCACGCCATGTGTCCAAGAACTCCGTATGAGTGACATTACTGATAAAACATCTTGTCTGAGAAAAGAAGCCAGGATGAGAGCTCCAGAGTAAGGAAATAGGCATCCTATGCCCTTTAGTGGACCTCTGTTTAAGCAGTCATGTGATTTTCATGGCAGTTGTTGGGGAGAAATATCTTGTTATAGGCATGTCAGTGCTGCTACTTGACAACTATTATGGTTCCTTTAATGCTACCCACATATGCAGTATGGTGTCTCCACCATATGGGAGTTGATGTTCTTTAACTGTGGCTGATTTAAGACTCTGGGTCCCAGGATACAACCCATGCAGGCAGGAGATAGAGTGGCTCAACTGCCCAGCAGTGGGAAGAAGGGGAGCAAACCATGCTGGCCATCACCTGGCATCTCAAAAAAGCCAGAGGCTGGCCCTGAACACTACTGTAATAGGCATAAGAATTACTATTTAATAACACCTGCCATGATTAGCACCATAAAAATAGTACATATAGCCTCTCTAATGATCTCAACAACTCTATAAGAGAGCAGCATGGCTTCCCCTTTAAGAATGAACAAGCTGAAAGAAGCAAATGACTTATGTGAGTTCCACTGAATAGTGAGAGCTGAGACTGTATTCTGATCTACTTACCTCCACTCTGTGGTGTCCTATGCTCCTGTGTCTCCTTGCCCAGCAGCATACAGATGCTCTGGGATGGCAGTCCCAGGCCTCTGCAATGGAGAAGGCTCCAGGGCTGAGTAAGATCCACACTGGGATGACTGTCTGCCAGGATCGTGCCAGATTTATTAGATGCCCTCCCCCATCAAAAGCCTGAGCATCTGCTTCTGCCTTGGTTTCCCTATATTCTCCCAGCAGGCAGTGGGAAGTGATAATGAATTATCTCACTAGGGGCTGAGAGTGATGAAGAGATAATGAGAGTGAAGCAGATGAAAGATAAAATGAAGCAACCATTATAATTACAGCTTCTGCGGAGGCCCCGGCCTTCTCGGCAACAGAGAGCAGAAAGAATTCCCTAAAAGCCCATCACCAAACATGGAGCCTGGCTGGCAGTGGTATTTGATAGTCAATGAATGGAACCCCAAGTCTATTCAACGTCCTGCCTCTGTCTCCTCAGAATCATATCCCATGGCCCACGTGCAACAGGTCAACTGTGCAATCAGCAACCATGTGAGGTGACTTTACACCCCCCCACACACACACACAGTTCACTGTTCAGGAATAAACCACATTTTAGTAAAATTGTACATGCTTCAGTCAAGAGCATGCAATTACCCAAATGGATGTTTTTCCAGCAGAAACTTGAATTAAATGATTTATTTCTTTAAATAGTCCTTAAATGAGTACATATATTAGCAACCACCGGCCAAGGGAGGGTCTCTGGTGGCTGACCAGTGAGGTTGAAGAGGAAAACTATAAACCGTCGGATGTGAGGTTATAGAGCTGGCTGTGGGGAGGACTCTTGGTAGCGAATAAGAAGAAAAGCAGAAGGAATGCTTCCCTTAAGCACAACAAGGTAAGACATCCTCTTTACATTCTCAGAAACCACCCTGGCTTCTGAACATCCTCAGGCCAGAGCGGAAAGCTACCAAGAGCCTGCTATTGCACTTTGTAGAAGGTCTGTGTCAGAGCAGGACAGGGCCCTCTTCATCCCTGTGTCTTGCAACATGACAGTCCTCTCTGCCTAGTCTCCTCATCCCCTCTTCTCTTCTTTTCGGTCAGCCAACAGTTAATGGTCTACTCTGAGCTTGCAAAGTGTAGGAAATGTCCTCATAGGCACCAGATTGGGGTCATGAAATTCATTTCACTCTTACTATGACCTCTGCCTCTGCAGTATTTCCTGCCACCTGGGGCATGAGGCTGGTTCCTTCATTAACCCCGAAGGACTGCCAAAGCTCATTTGAGGATTTCAGTAACACAAGAATCTAGTCGTTTGAGGTCTGGGAGTTCAGATCGACATAGGGCACAGAGCCAGCTGAGAGAAAGCTAGTGAGGTTTGGCTATTCTTACCTCCTGCACTAGGGCCTGAAAAGAGAAGCTGGGTAGCACCTTAGCAACCAAGGGAAGAGAAGCATTTTTCCCTGAGATGGCCCTTGGTAAGGAACTGAGCTTTTAGCCTTGCCTGGTAGTTTCTTACCCACTAACTTCTTCAGCTACCATTTAGTGCACATCTTACCACGTGCTAGACTTAGTGTTATGCAGGAATAAGAAGTTACATGCAGGGTGACAAGACTAAGGGTCAGAGCCTGGCATGCCAGGGTGAAGGGGCAACATGGAGTAATAGCTAGGATTCCTTGGATCCAGGGACATCATCATGGAAAGAGGAAAATTACACTCAGTTTAAAAGCTACATTAGTAAAGAAAAAATACGACATAGCCAGGAAGACACATGGTTTCAGATAAATAGGGAAAGGGTTTGGAGTTACACTTAATCACAGGCCTGTGTACAAAGCTCAGGATTTTTAATGCTATTCTGGAATTTACAAGATGCGAGGAGACAAGGCAATATGAACACAGTCAAATTAAGAATTAAGTTTATGTCTTAGGATGTTTATCCTGGTAATTCTCTATGTAGCTTGATTAGAAGGAAAATGAATTCAATACTGCTAACATAATTCAGGGGAAGAACAATGACTTTTGTAACTCAGGTTGTGGACAGAGATGAAGAGAAGAGAATAGGATGGGAGTTGAGAGGGAAGAAGAGGATATACGTACTGAATATCTGTACAGAGTCATAGAAGAGAGAATGGGTGGCCAAAGTTTGTAGATAAGGTAACAGATATGTGGGAGAGTGCAAGTTTGGAACATACTGAGGGGTCCACTATGGATATGTTGGCTTTGAGTTTCGAGGATCACGTCATCAGCCAGGTGGTGTCATCCGTGGAACTCTTCCTTTGTACCTAGTCATCAGGGAGAAGCAAGAACAGAGCCCACCCTGGAGCAAAAATGGCACAGCAGATTGACAGCTCAGAAAGCTGGCCATGCGAAGCAGAGTGAAGATGTGAGGGTCCAGCCTCATTCATCATAGGAAGTAGCTAGCATCCCAGGAACTTCTATCACAGTGGCAGGACAACTGATTGGGTACAGATACCTATACCACACCCAAGAAGAAAAGTCTGCCAAATAAAATACGGGACATTCAGTTAACTTTCATCTCATATAATCAATGTGCTTTAGTCTATGACCCAAGCAGTGAACAGGATATTCATATTCTGAAGGCTTAATAGCTAAATCTAGTAACCCCAGAGGGTATAGTAGTGTAAGGTCCTGCTTTAGGTTCTTGGCTCAGAAAACAGTTCTAGCTAGTAAAAAATGATTTCCTTGAGTAACTAACTGGATGTGTGGGCTCTGTATACCAGCTTGTCCAAAGAAGCCTTGTGAATTAGGTCTTTCTGTACGTACTGGTAGAGAGGGGGACAAGGAATGTTAACCTTCCTCTCACAAAGGGGCAGGTTGGCTCTTGCAGAGGTGCCAGCTCATTGTAGATACCCAACAAATGATTGAATAGAGAAATGGAGTGAGGTAGATTCTGTTCGTACTTTCTTGTGAGTAGAAAGGAGACAATGAAACCTTCTTTTGCAGACATATTGTAAAGACCAAAGGAAATACTTTGGGTAAAATGCCAAATGCAGGCACTCCAAGTTAATTAATGCCTTGCCTGCATTAACTGCTCTGGTCAGTGAGCATGCATTTCTAACCTTATCTGCCTGTGGCCAACATGAACACATGGAGACTTTCACAGACATGGCATTTTGCGTTTAGAATGTTGTTGGGACAACCTAGGGACTTATTCTCAATAGGAAAAGAAATGACATTAACAATGTTATTTATTTTTGACTTGGTAGTTGTTTTGTTTCTGAAAGAGTCTCCTGTAGCTCAGGCTAACCTTGGACTTCTTTTGTAGCCAATGCTGGCCTTGAACTCCTGATTCTGTTGTCTCTGTCTTTTAAGTAACTAGGATTGCAGACATGTGTCACCAAACCCAGTTAGTAACTTTATTTCATTTTTCTAAATGTAGTGAGTAGAAGGTGGGGCAATCCTAAATGCCACTCTTCTGTCAAACCAACTTTGTCACTTGAAATCCACTCAGTGACAGATATCACTCCCTATTGAGACAGATTCTGAATGCTAGCATAGCCAAGCTCCCCAGTGCACAGCCCACAAACCTGTGTGTCCTAGAGGGTCTGAGGTGAATTCTAACCAGGCTAGAGGACATCCACAGCTCCTTTTCTCAGTGACTGAGAAAGTTCCAAGCTGTTCTCTTTGCCCAGCAGCCCTGGGTTCCCAGCACACTCTGAGCTTGCAGGAGGAAGCCGTGCACCCCGCAGGTTTCTGTCTGATTTATCATTGTCATCAGCCTGCTTTCACAATCTCCTTTCAATTCGGAAATGTCTCCTGAAAAGCTGCTTCCTGCTAGGCTATAGTCATCACCCTTTTCGCTTAATCTGCATACTTACTGTTCATTCCCAGTCTGCATAACTCACGCGCCTTCCTCTGCCTGGAAATACCACTGCTGCTTGGTACTAGGAACTTTTCCTAGCTCTTGCTTAGCCTGCCAGACATCCTCTAGGTCCTGGGACCACAAATCCTTTTTTATCTCTAAATTCCCAAGAAAGGTACCTTGTCATTTTTCACTCAAATTGAAAAACAAAACAGAAAGGCTATGTAATTACAACTAATTATGTGTATGCATGCCACAGTGCACATATGAAGGTTGGAATACAACTTGCAGGCATCAGCTTCCTCCTTCTGACATGTGAGTCCCATGAATTGAACTCAAGTTGTCATTCTTGGTGCCAGGAGCCTTTACCTACTGAGCCACTATCTCTCTGGCCCTCTACCTTGATTTTGGTACTTAATTTCTTCTGAATGTTCTATCTCCTAATCTGACCATAAATTTTTTGGGAGAAAGGCAGCTCCTTCCTGCTTGGCCCTGGGGCAAACACTGACAGGAAGACTAGAGAGAAGAGATGTGAATGAAGGGACACAAGCAAGGACAATAATGTGTCCAGAGGACTTGGGAGAAGACAGTTAGACAGGAATCTTGCCTTTTGGGATTTGCTAAGTCAAGAAACCCAAGATGACTCTGGCGGAGAATGCAGAAGCATTTCAGCGAATGAACAGGTTCTAGACACACAGTGAAATGCTGGCTTTGGGTGGAAGCAAAGAAGCAAGCGTACTTGAAGCCCTGAAAGAATTAAAAACAAAAAACATCAGAGTCTTGCTTATGAGCTCATTCATTTAGTCACTCAGCAAATGCTCTGAAGCGTCTCCTATGAGTCCTGCCTAGTGCCCCGGGCAGAGGATGCACCGATGAATGAGTCATGTTTTCTGTCCTTCAGGACCTTACAACCCAAGCGAACAGACAACTTCTCCTTGGCCAGACAGATCCATGCAGTCTTCAGTGAGAGGCTGAATTTTAAGATATATGCATACAGACAGTAGAGCACAATGAAATATGAAGTGAAGGACATTTTTGGCATTCCCATCATAATAGAACAACACAATTATTGGATATTTGTTGCTATCTCCAGAGCTTCAAAAGATACAGCTCAAGAACAAGAAACTCCAAAGAACACATGGGGATGGGGCTCAAACTGCAAAGCTCAAGTAGGATCAAACCAAGGAGGTAAGGAGACATTTTCTGTGGTCATGGTGTACCTGGCGCTGAGGCCCAGGCTTCCTTTTGCCCCCTCCTTCAGGGCAACCAGCACTATGGGGTACTGCAGCAGTGATGTGGGGAACTAGAGATCTGAGGCTTACAGCTCAGTTAACAAGGCTGGAAAGTGCCCAGCCTGGCCAGAAAGGAGATGGAATGGACAGAACCCCACCTGAGAAAGGGCTCAGGACTTAAGGGAAGGAAGGCTTGTACCATGAGATAGCTCCCGTTCGGAACAAGTGTTTGCGAGAAGTTAAATAAAAGGGCAAATCTGACTAGGTCAGTTACTTCTGAAGGGCAGCGATGAACCAGAGCTCTGCTTATGAAAACCACAATCCATCACCTCCACATTTCATTCTATGTGATTACATGAAGAAGAAGAGGGAGGAGGAGGGAAGGGAGAGGAGAGAAGAGGGAGGGGAAGAAGAGATGAAGGAGCAGGGAAGAAGAAGAGGAAGAGAGAAGGAAGAAGGAGAAGGAAGAGGGGGAGAAGGACAAGGATGCTGACGACCAAACCCTCCCACCAACTTGAAGCTGCCAATCTGGCCCTTCTCCATTTCCCTCTACTTCAGTTCTTCTCATGTGCATATGTACACACAGGCATACCTGTGTATACATCATACTGAGGGTATGCCCTCTCTCCGCAGGGAGGGGATATTAGGATGCTATAAACTAGGGTGGACAACCACCTCCTATGTTAAGTAGACAGTGCTGAGCAATTAAGGATGCTTGGTTCCTACGATAGTCTGACTCTCCAGGTGCTAAGGGTACTCAGACAGTAATGCCCCAGCAGAGGCCAGGTGATCTCCCTGCAGCAGCTTTCTCTGGCTCTCCTGGGTCTTATTCCTTTTCTCTGGTCTCATACATGCAGAATATTGTGGCCCCCAGCCTCATTCTGTTGGGCTTCAGGGAAACCTGTCCTGCTGTGATGGATTTTTTAATTGGATTGTGACAAACATTTAATACCTAATAGAGCTCTTACCAGCACAGTTAATTAAGAATGTGACTAATTTAATTCAGTGGGAGCCGAGAAAGAGAAAGAGGAGAGAGGGGAGCAGGATCTGGGGAGCGACAAGGGTGGCTAGCACTGCAAAATGACTGTTGAGTTTCTTTTTGTTGTTGTTTGGGGCAGGGGATTCCTCACACAGAATGCAGACATACTGCATTGACTTTGCAAAACGCTGGCGTGTAAAGGGACCTCTCTTCTCAGCTTCTTGCTGGGCCCCATTGTGCGCACTGGCTTGTTGCCTCTGGCTCCTTAGCAATGCCTGAGCAAACGGGGCTTTGTGGATTGCAGAAATCTGTATAGATAAGGGCCAAGTGTTACGAGACTCATTACTGAACCTGGCTCACAGAGAGTAGCACACGTTGGCACTGCCAACCTAGAGCGAATGGGCCTCTCACCCCCTCCTGGTCCCTTGTTGTTAAAGAGGATTTGAACACAAATACCTTATTTGTAACTCTTTTTTATAACACAGTGCAATCACACATAACCATGTCATGTGAGCTTGCAGCATACAAATGCTCACACGTGTGTGCTGTACAGTGTTTGTCTATGGTACCATTCAACAGAAATGCCTTCCCATATGTGTGAGAGACACAGAGATGGGATTGATAACACAAAAAGGCACATGTCACACATCAGTGACCACCCACTCTAGTGCAAAGCCCACTCAGGTATCTGGCCCACATGTGAGTAGCCTCCCATCTAGAGGTTTGCTCTGGTCCAACCTTGCTGTTACCTGAGTTGGTTCATCCCAATCACATCCTTGAAGCCTATCATTGGAATGGAACTGCTGTGTGTGATTTTCATCCTGGTAGATGTTCTTCTTGTCCACCACCAGGAATGGGAAAGGGTAGGGAGATGCTGGGCAAGCATGTGTGAACTACAGATTAGTAAAATTCCCTGGGAGCCCTGGGTGGGTTAGCATCTCACCTGGCAGGGGAAGCAGGCAACAAAGAGGGCTCAGTGTCAGGCTGGCTTTGCGGGGGAATATTAGTCCCTAATATGCACGGTGCCATAGTAACTGCTGGGGAGAGAGAACTATTTTGAGTCTCTGTTTCAGCACAATGACGGGCACTGAGCTTTACAAATGTGTGCCTTTTATAGTGTGATCTTCAATGGCAGGTGATAAGATTAGGGCAAGAAAGCTGGGATTTCGCATCCCCAGGCCCTTGATACCTCAGAGGGGCTCAGCCACCCATTGTCTGAACTAATCCCCAGGGCGAGTCTGCTAGGAAGGCAGGTGGGGCTCAGCTGCCTGTTGTCTTAGAAGAAGAAACGGTGAGCTTCTTGGACATTCTCTAGTGGAGGACAAGATGATCTTTGGGCAGAGAACCTCACTGCTTCCATGCTCAATGCAGTCAAACCAGGGCCTCACAGCCATGCTATCTGGACCCTGGGGAGAAATAGGGCCTCTCATTGCTATCCAAGTGAGGGTTAAGATCAAGTAAGGGCAGGGCCATACAGACCTGACTGTGTGCCAAGGTTGGGACACTTGGCAAGGCTCTTTTCTATGGGATTGAAACAAAGGTCAGGTCTCCTGGTGGCACTGAAAAAAGATAGATGGTGGTGACACATTATCACACTATCCCAGTTTTTTGTTTTGTTTATTGTTTTTGTTTTGTTTAGCTAGAGTCATTTGGGGAGAGAGAACTTATTGGTAACAGCCTGTGAATAAGCCTATGGTGCATTTTCTTAATTAGTGATTAATGTAGGAGGGCCCAGTCCATTATGGGTGGTGCTACTCTGAACAGATGGCCCTGGGATGTATAAGAAGGTAGGTTGAGCAATCCTTGGAGAGAAAGCCAGTAACCATGGCTTCTTCTTCAGTTCCTGCCTCCAGGTTCCTGCTTTAGTTCCTGCCCTGACTTCCTTCACTGATGGACTATGACGTGAGAATGTAATCTGAAATAAACCCTCTTCTCCCCAAGTTGCTTTTCATTGTGGTGTTTTGTCACAGCAGTAGAAGCCCTAAGATAGACCCAGAGCTGGAGAGGCCAAAAGACACAATCGCAGCAAACAATACAGCAAAACAGCCAGGAAGTGAAAAGATCTCACATCAATCTTTCGTCTTCATGTGTTTCTTCTTAATATATGCAATTGTCCACCACCCAACAAAGGGAAAATATGTACTCAGGCAAATTTCAATGATGGGCTATTTTATCATTCTAGGACGATCCTTACTCTTACATTTAGAATAATATATAAGTGTCTGACATTATGAGGAGATACCATCTGAGAGGAGGTACATGTCAGGTCCATCACTGGCGGGAAAGCCACAAAGTAGTACTTGTAATGGTCTGTCCCTTTAAGAGACAAGCCCTGCCAACTCCCCTCCTCTTCCACTGAAGCAAGTGGATCTTCCTTCTGCTTCCAGCCTGCAAGCTCTCTCT
>JAQHUG010000035.1:653665-682594 GCA_028555095.1 Dicrostonyx torquatus
TTGGGACTGGCTGACCTGCCAAGGTCTTTCACCCACCGCATGGCTCCCTGCCTGGGACCTGCTGCCTCTCATGATCCACTGCCCACTGCCTGCTAGCCCTCAGGGAACAGCGCTGTTTTATTTTTACCATTGCATTGGTGTGTGACTCCCTTTCCCCTTTCCCTTTCTCTTCCAGAAGCCATTAAATAAATACTCACTTTCTCTGCATGATGTGCCTATTCGTTTCTGTCTCTCATGGCTATGAGTCACTCTGCTTGGGACCTGCTGCCACTTGTGGCCTGCTGCCCCCTGCCACCACTTGGAGAACAACTTTGTTTTATTTTTACCTTTATAGTATTTAAATGTATTCCTTACACTAGTGTGGACATTCTCCATTCTCTGAAGCTCTCACGTGGGTAGAATTGTTGAACGCTGATGGCATAAAGCACATGGGGCTAGTTAGAATTGGAAAATACAAAGAAAATCTAGATCTCCCAGTGACTGGCCTACTTCCATTGCTTCAGACTACTGAAGAATGGAACCCCTAAGAATGGAACTTCTGCAGGAATGCCATGCTGAGGGGGAGAAATGGGGAACTTGCCTCTAGGAGGAGACTGTACACACTTCTGGCAATTTATCAGACCATCTTGCTGGAGATACTTTGGCCGAAACAATAATGACTCAATGATAGATGACCAGGACTATTTAATTACGAATATCTCTTACTCTGTTTAACCCAAGGTTTGCATCAGTAGCCAGAAGTAGACATGACATTGATCACTAGATTTTTTTACTTGTTCCTCTTCCCAAGTGTGACCACATTGAGTAAAACTTCATTGTTCACCTTTTCTTATTCTCTTTAAATGACATTGGGAAGAGGTGGTTGAACCTAACCTTTTAGGACTATGAGGAAACAGATTTTTACCCTAAATACATTTTGAATCTCACAAGAGTTCTGCTACCCAAGATCTCAGAAAACTCTCCCACAGCACTGAAAGCCATCTTTGTCCCCATTTACAGATGGGAGGATGCAGGCTCAGAGGATAGGTGACCAGTGACATCAAAGGACAGATACTCGTGTAGTTTGCACTTGAGCTAGGACTCTGGTCAGGTGGAAGAATTCCTAGCAGAATGCCTCCTCTCCTTCCTTCTCTTTGTTAGCAAAGGGGAGTGTGAGGGGAACACAGAAATCACAAACCCTGGGGAGGAGCACACACGTTCTGCCCTTCTGTAACTGCCAGCCAGCGTTTGTTCCACCATGAAGCTGGGAAGAGTGGCACAGTTCTACATTGGGCAGCCAACCCTCTGGGATGCTGCCTGGGTGTGTTTCTGCCCCTTGTTTGCTTCCTGCTCTTTGTTTCTGACATTCCCCACCCTTGCCTTACTGTTTCTGCTCCTTGGCACCACTGACTCTTTGGTTGAGCCAGGCAAAGGACTCTCTTTATTGTGGTTTGATTTCCAGCAGCAGCTGCAGGGAGTAGGGAAACATGTTCCCTCAGGGGGACCAAGTGTCAGAACAAACCTCTCCCTCCCCTGACTGAGCCACCAAGGTGGAGGCCCTTTAGTGGAACATCACAGGCCTTTCGCTGCAGCAGAAAGCCTTTAACAAGGGTTTGTCTGACAACTTAATCCCAGGAGAAAAGTGGAAGCAGGCAGTGATGGGAAGAATTGTTAGAGAAAAGAACCGGGCAATGGGCAAGACTCAGGTTAGGAGAACAAAGTCCATGCTTACTACTTCCAGTAAGCTGACCTTGTCTAAGACATTAAACATTTTTGAACTTCATCTATTAACTGAAATTTTAAAGATCTTTGCATGCCTTACTGGTTCCTTGTTGGGAAGACATCATTTGTAGGAAAACAGTTTGGAGACTGCAAAGGGCTTCAGAGATGAAAGGTAAATGAAAGGTATTTTTATTAAGTAGAAAGAGGAAGATCAAGAATAACGCTAGAGAGACAGAGAGGAGGGAGAAGCCAGAGGGCCAGAAGTAAGTGCCAGAGGAAATGAATGCTTCCCCACTGAGAAATGCATTAGGCACTTTCAAACGTTCGTTCTTTTTCTAGAAGATCATAAAGGAAAAGCTATTCCTAATGGGCATCAATTATAAGACTTAAGAGTCAGCCGTGGCACCTGTGATGGGAAGCTATCACAGCAATCCCTTCAATTATTTCCCCGGTCCCAGCTTGGTACACAACACTTCCTGTTTCATATCCTCTGCCTTTCCGGAAAGGGCAATGCCAGGAGGGAGGAGGAAGGAGTGGGGCCCCCACTGGAGTGGGCTGGTATGGAATGGAGTAATTCTGGCTTAAGGTAAGGAGGGAAAGGGTGGTGCATATTAAACACAGATTTCCCCTGCCCTATCCCCAGCCTAACAATTTCAAACCTCAAGACTGGAGCCTGGGCTCTCACAGGTCCTAAGGTATGCTTATACATGAAAATCACTTCATCTTCCAACCACACAGGTCTGCCTTCCTGCCAGCTCCCTGTACACGAGTGTGTTAACTGTTGAAGAACACAGTCCTGGGACTTCCTGTTTTCCTGCTCCGCCCAACTCTCCTCTCTGGATCCTCACACCTAAATTGGCTTCTCTTAAACCAGAGATGATCCTGGGAGATGCAATGAGATGGAGACTGGTTGCAAGGCACCGCCAAGGTAGACCTCAAAGACCAAGTCTAGAGGCAACGGAGGCACCAATAATGAAAGAGACAAAGCCAGTAGGCTTAAAGCTAAAGAGTTAGGGGGAGATAGGAAGATCAAGTTGCAAGACACAAGAATGTAGAAGAAGAGATAAGAGAGAAAATCTTTGGAGTGCTATTGCCTAGACCTTGTAGGGTTTAGTTATTAGGAGATATTAAAAAATGATCACCTGTAGCATCAGAGTACAGGTGGAACATTTTGTTGGTTTGGGAAGTAGTCTATGACCCTTCCTAGATCTGGACACTGAACTCTCTGTTCTTCAGCTTTAGCTGTCTGGACTCCATATATGACACAGATATATATGGCATATTGTCTATGGTCATTGGCCACCACTGCCTGAAGTGAGAAAAACAGATTTCCAAAACAGCTCTCAGAGGAACTTGAAGAGAATTCTCCAGCTAATTCTATATGTTCTGCTATTGATCCAGTTTACCTAGAGCATCCAAGTGAAATAAAAGGTAGCTTTTGGACAGTGTTTCTGAATTGCATAAAAAGTCTCAGTTTCCATGGCTGGGATCGGGGAGCAAAGATCTCTGCCACTAAGGCTAGGCTTTCTCTCTCTCAGAAGCCTACCAGGCGTCCTGTATCCTCCCTTTGCTGAAGGACAGCCTTCTGGACCGGGCAGCTCCAGAAGCACTGAGGGATTCACAATGTGAGCAGATCCAGGTTCTCCAGGGTGCTGTGGTGTTAGCAGACTCCCTTCTGGAGGAAAGAGACAACATAGTAGACGAGACCTTTGCCGTCAACATCTCCACAGTTCAGTGGGCCATCAGAATGTCAACTGAATAGCCACTATCTTGTGAAGCTCATTCATGTCACCAATCCCTACCCCAAAGTATAAAGTACAGACAAAGGGCTGTGTGAATAAAGTTCAGAGAGAGAGAGAGAGAGAGAGAGAGAGAGAGAGAGAGAGACTGAGAGCTAAAGGAGTCAAAGACCTTCAAGGAGAGGCCGGGCTCAAGAAACCTAAGTGAGAGGGTTTCCTGTGCTAAGCCATTCACACAAAGGTCACCAGGAAGAAACTATGTGATTCTCAGTAATCACAACATGTGGCAGAAGGCTATGTGGAGGATCAGGGGAGACAGCAGGCAGAAGAAAGCCCCATTCTGCTTCCTGTCTGAGTCTCCTCATTGCTGTGGCTTCTGTGCTTCATCTGTGATGACACAGATATCTATGGCATATTGTCTATGGTCATTAGCCACCACACCATGGTGCCTCTGAGCACGTGCCTGGCTCTGTTGAACGCCCTGAGGGGAGAGAGGGCTACTTCATGGATGTGTAACCCCAGCCGGGCCCTGGCTTTGAGAGGATGCTGACTGAGAACTATGCAGGCCTCTAACCAATTCCCTTCACCAGACAGCTGGCCCATCTGTATGCATGGCATTCTTCAGTCCCAGAATTCATAAATAAAGCAAGAGAAGTCATTTTTGTCCCAAGAGACCAAGATGTCTCTTGAAATACAGAGATGTTCTTTCTTTCCCTTCTATGGTTCCTGACTTCATTGTTCCTCCTTGGTGAGAAACAGGGCTTGGATTGAACATGGTTCCCATCTGCAGCGGAGAGGCACAGAGAAGGGAAAGGGGGTGGGGTAGGGAGACACAGCCACGCTCTTGGCTGCACTCTGACAATAAATGAGGCCAATGAATGAACAAGAGAAGGAACCAAAGGGAAGCATGGAAGAGAAGGGACAGGGAGAATGGGAGGCTGTGGAGATGGGCATGGGGAAGACAGAAAGACTGACAGAGACAGGGAAGACATGCTGGCAGGATGACAACCAGAAACTACAGAGCAGTGGAACGGGGGGTGGGGGAGAAGAAAGGAAAATACAGAGGCAGTCAGCTTGAAGAGAGGGGCTGGGGCTAATCATGAACGGGACAGAGATAGCCAAAAGTAGTAAGCAAGCATGCTGAGGTGGGAGAGAAGTGCCAAGAAGGGATGGTGAGGAAGGGAACCGGGGACCACACAAAGAGGCTAGGCAGGGATATAGGGACTCTGTGGTCATGTGGAGTCTCAGTTTCAGGAGTAAGTACCAACAAACATGTGTCAAAAGCAAAAGCACAGCACTGGTTTGTATTGTGACCTGAATTGAAAAAACAACTTTATGCTATAAGCAGGGTAGGGACCATGAACCAAGACTGTCTAGGTAAAACCTGGGACTACCAATGTCCATCAGTGTGAGTGTTAGCTCCAGAGTTGTCATGAAGATTAGACAGTTTCATAGATACTATGAAGCATCTAGAACAGCAGCATAGTGCTGGACATATTGAAAAGGCATTCAGAGAGCTCTTGGATGCAGACATAGATCAAAGGGATGGAAAGGCTGGAAGCAGAGACAACAGGCCAAGGGTGAGTTCGCCTTTAACCTACAGACCTGTTCCTTTATGCAGACAGACTTTTTGTCATGAACCGTGGAGCTGAGGAGAGAAGAGAAGCTGTCAGCCATGCAACAGGGCAACAGGGCAGCTGAGGAAGTCAGAAAGATGAGAGAAAAGGAGGCTCAGATCTGTGTCCAAATAGAATCCCTAGAAGTGAGAGCAAAACCGACTTGCTGAAGATCAAGGACCCGGAGAGCATGACGCCAAAGAGTCAAGGCAGAGTGCACCACATAGAAGAGGATGGGCACGGGGCTAAAGAGGTGGTCAGATTCCATAAGGAAACGTAAGGAGATGTAGCACCAGTCCCATGAATTCTGTTTGCGGTGCTTCTCTGCCCTGTTTCTATGGTATGTGTTGGGAGGTTTCCTTGCTAAACAGACGTGACACTTTAGAAATGAGTTCCTTTGTGTCCACTGGTGGAAGGGATTACACACAGCTCTCAAGCACTGGGAGGGGAGAGGCAGAGAGGTAGGAATGGGAGCAGAGAGCAGAGCTGGAATACAGGGGAAAGATGGGAGGGGAGCAGAAGCTTCTTCCGTTATAGCCCCATCCCCCTGCTTGAAGTTGTGGAGCATGTCTTCAGCATAGGGACATCCAAGCAGGGGAAGAATCTCAACTCCCCCTCTCTCTATCATATATATATGAGGGTATATATATATATATATATATATATATATATGTGTGTGTGTGTGTGTGTGTGTGTGTGTGTGTGTGTATACATACATATACATATATACACACATATATGTGTGTATGTATGTATGTATGTATATCCTCCTGAGTGATAGCAGGGACACCTGCATATAAAGGGTGATACTTTGTCATCAGACATGATTCCATAACCCAGTGAAACACCCCCCCACAACATTTCTCCTGAGAAAATGCAACCATCCAGTATTTTAAGTCCCTCTATCTACTAAAGCCAGCTAGTTTGTGGTGCTGGAACTGAGCCTGAACCAACACGCATAAAAACACAGAAGAAAAAGTTTAAATCTATTAATTACTAGCTGCTAGCACTCATTTGTGGTTATGAATATTGCAATCACGGCTATCACTTACTGCAAACCTCCCAGGGTGCAGGTACTTATATTCATAAGCTCCCAAATCCTCTCAAGGACCCCATGGAGCAGGGAGGCAAGTTTCTGTGTTCTGGACAAGGATGCGACTCAGAGGGAGGAAACTGCTTCTCCTATTAGAGTGGCCGCAGAGACTCCACTCTCCAAAGATAAATTTACCTCCCATTCTCTCAAGGAGCATGGGTTTTATTTTGTTTCCAATTCTGATCCCTAGATGGCAATTCCCATTCCAGATTCTTGCTGCCGTTCACCCCAGCGCCGGGACACGCCAAGACCATTCTTTGGAATCACATCCCCTCCTCAAAAATTCTAGGGAGAAGACAGCCTCTCTTCTCCCTAGAGAAGAGGCTGCATGCCATTTCACCCCATGCCCATCTCCTTCATGTACAGCTTGAGTTTGGGGGGAAACAGGACACACAGATGCCAGAGAACCCCTTCAACTCTTGGGGTAGTAAGAGCTGTTTGGGGATCCTCTACCCCAAGATCTCCACAGTGTGTGTAGCTGATAACTAATATTATTTCTTTTTGTTGACTGAGATCTGATTTCACTGTTCCTCATGTAACCAGAGATAGCTACACAAAAGCCCACAAAATAGTGGGACTCCATTTCTTTACAACAGGATCAAACTATTCTTGACCACTGTTCTGGAAACAATGGAGGAGTTTGGGACCAGGGTTGTCACAATCACAACATGGGTCTGTGGTTCCAGGATAGTTGTTCTGATTTCTCCTTTCTCTGCCTTGAATGTCTACTTACCATAATCAAAGCATTTCACAGAATTTTTTTTTAGAATTCCATGTAATTCTCTTACTGTATATACACACGTACACACACAGATATACATACCAGACACACACATATACCACAGATACATATAGACACAGACACACACATATATATGCACACCCCACAGAGACACAGATACACAGATATACACACAGATATAGACACAGACCTCTCTCTTTCTCTGTCTGTCTCTGTCTCTCTGTCTCTCTGTCTCTCTCTCTCTCTCTCTCTCACACACACACACACACACAAACACCCCCCACCCACCCACAGTGACACCCGCAAAGCTTATTTCCTTGAGAGATTAGACTCCAGAGGTTTAATCAAAGATGATAATAAAATTTTGTCTCAGAAAATAAAGTTAATTCCCAGCTCCTTTCATGCAGTAGGGGCATGTTACCAATGCTACATTCTCAACACTGTTGAAATTCAATCTGGGAGTGACCCGTCCCCAAGTCTTTCTATCAGAGCTTCACTGAGAAGCAGTGTTTCCCTTGGGGATGATTTTTCTACTACCACTAGAAACTGCTCTGGGTCTACCATATGCATTGGACAAGAGCAAGTCCAGCATGTGTGACTTCTCAGTCTCCTCGTCAGCCTGTTCCTTTCCGTGGGAGGTGGGTGGACACACCCTACCCTGTTCCCAACGTGAATCAGACATTCACACAGATATCTGTTGTATCTCCATGCCAGCCCCTGGTTGGTCATCTCCCATCTCAGGCTAAACACGTGTCCCACAGGAGGAGGAATGGGGCAGGGCAAGGACAAGAGAGGAGAAGGGAACATGTGGGAGAAAGCATGTGAGGAAACCCCAGGAGATCAGCTTCCAACAGTGATTAATTTAGAGATAGAAAATAGCTTCTCACTGCCAGCCACCTAGTCTGCAGCAGCTGACAAAGCAGCAGTGAGCTCGGCTGTCAGGCAGTCTTGTCCTGTGAGAATGAAATTCCCAAGCTTCACGTTCATGCACCCATAGGATGGTGACAGGCGTCAGTTCTCACCTTGCTCAACAAGGAAACACCCTGACCTGCAGACAAGATCATAACCCTTCAGACTAATGCCTCCAGCCTAAGAGAGATTCTGAAACTCAGAAATGAGGGGTTCCCATGCATACCAGTGCCTGACTTGCACTGTCCCTGAGAGGGTCCAGTGGCACCAAGGGTCCAGAGGGAACAACTGACTCAGGCACTGAGACAAGGCTGAGATCTCTTGTGTCAACACCTCATCTGCCTTTCTAAAAGACAATGTGTAACAGTTTGTCAAATATGAAGCTATTCATTCATTCAAACCAGATGGAAATCATGAGTGCTTGTGCATGACTACAATAGCAACTATTATAAGGAGAAGGCAGGAGGATCAGAAGTAAGGCCAGCCTTACCTACATAGCTGGTTCAAGGCTAGTCTGGCCTATATGATACCCTGCCTTAAGAAAGAAAGAGAGAGAGAGAGAGAGAGAGAGAGAGAGAGAGAGAGAGAAAGAAAGAAAGAAAGAACCAAGGTAGATACAGATCAGGCCCTTGGGGAACACATGGGAATGAAGAGGAAATGTCTCTGATGAATGGGTTTAACTATTCATCCCATAATGTTTCCAATATCTAAAGGGAGCAAATGAGAACTAATAAACCTAAAAGATCAGAATTGTCTACCCCACCATTGTTCACAAGTGAAGAAACTGCAGTCCGGGGTAGTGGAGGAACTCATCCAAAGTCATAGTGGTAACAGGCAGTATAGATGGCACTGTAGAGCCCCATTCCCATATGCTGTGGGACAATGATCTGTACCCTCTCACTTGCATTATTTTTAATAAAATGCTGATTGGCCAGTAGCCAGGCAGGAAGTATAGGCAGGGCAACCAGGCAGGAAGTAGAGGCGGAGAATTCTGGGAAGAGGGAAGCTCAATCTCCAATAGTGAACCAGCTGCAGAGGAAGCAAGATGTGACTGCCTTGCCAAAAAAGGTACCAAGCCATGTGGCTAACATAGACAAGAATTACGGGCTAATGTAAGTTATAAGAATTAGTTAATAAGAAGCCTGAGATACTGGGCCAGTCAGTTTATAATTGATGTAGACCTCTGTGTGTTCCTTTGGGACTGATTGCAAGACCAGGCAGGAGAGAAACCTCAGACAACACCCCTAACCCCCTTCGATTTTTTTTTAAAAAAAAACAGGCTTTCTCTGTGTAGCCCTGGCTGTCCTAGAACTTGTTCTGTAGACCAGGCTGGCCTCTAACTCAGAGAGATCTGCCTCCCGAGTGCTGGTATTAAAGGCATGCGCCACCACTTCATGGTCCCTTTTTATGCCTTTAATACTTGTCGTGCCGTAATAGACCACCACAGTCCAAAGGGATACAAAATGTGTGGAGCATGTGCAATACTTCTAGAGTATGTTCTAAGAATATCCATCTCTGTCAAATGGCCAAAGAGGGAAAAAAATACATGTTCTGCAGTCAGCTAAGTTTGGAACTGTCGGATGTCTGTCTTCCATAGGGAAGCTCAGATCTGTGGAAATAACTCCCCTTGTCATGTTCAGCTCCATGTTTCTCACACTACTTTGGCCACAACTTTACACATCTCAGCAGCACATACTCTGTACCTCAGAATGCTGGAATCATTGCTCCCAGGCAATAAAGCTCACCAACGCAGACAAGTAGTTTCCCCTTTCTGGCTTTTTCCCGCTCCCATTCTGAACCCTACATCTACCTCAGCAGGATTCTTGGTTCCCCCTTCTCAATTTGGTCTGATTCTTCCTTCTCTCCAGTACTCTGCACATCTGGATCCTCCATTTTCCTGGCATCAGGTCTTCCTAGCCTCTTGACGTCTCTTCATTATGCTCTCTCTGAATCACTTCTAAGGACTTTCAATCTTTCTGGCTCTCAGTCATTATCTTCTGTTTTCTTCAAAGGTATCAATGAAAGAACTGAAGTGGTAGCAACCATAGTCTTAGGATAAATTGCAGATCAGTGCTTGACCTGTGACCTCTCTCTGCTATGATGGGTACCTCTAGAGAGTTCATTCATGCAGTCAGTCAAATAGTATTTCTTCAGTGCTGGTGGACAGGCCACACTGTAGGCAACTTCCCACCTTCTCTGTTTAGTCTATCCCACCAACTGAAGAAATAGGGAGGCAAAGTTAAGTTCATGGTTTTGACGTTTGCTGGTGCCTAAATTTTATTCTACTTCTGACCTTGGACCCTGGTAAACATCTGTTCATAGGGGTATCTTTGGGCATTAGCAGAGCAGTGTAAAAGGGTCAGTTTCCTCCCTCTGAAGAAAACAACAACAAACAAAACAGCACCAACAGGAAGTCTGCACATTGGAATCAAAGCCACTTCTCCATTGGTATGAAATTCAGCTCTTCCTCACACTAGCCTCTCTATCAGTTCACCCCAAACACCACCACCCTTGACCAAATCTCATCATCATTTTACTAGGAAATAGTTAATGGGAACCTTTTGTTTTCTTAACTCAAAGAAAGCTAGTCTTCTTCTGTTGTTGTCTGCCTTCTTCCTTTTCCTCTAACAGTGTGGTTCACCTGTATTGCTTGGGGACCTTTCCATTTGGTCCTGAGTAACTCAGAGAAAGATAGGCTTTAAAGAATGCTAAAGGATTATCTGTGCTGAGGCCCTTTTCCCAAGAACCTGGTCACCACGGAGTGAGACTGAATCTCAGTGTTGCTGATGGGCAGACTTGTGTGCATACACAGCTTCTTAGAGAAAAAATATGCAAAAGTCGATTTTTCCCTATTCACCTAAGTGTTCAGGGAATGCCTTGGGGAATCATTTATAAAGAATGATGCTTATTATTCCTGTTTTCCAACAACACCTGGGAATATATAAAATATAAGGCAAACAACACTCTCAACAGAGAGTCATTAATAAGTATTATAAAAAAAAAATCATTTAGTGCCATTCACACTAAACATTAATTTAAAGACCATACACTGCTCAGGTCATTTCTGGCTGATCTTCCTATATACAACATTTTCTTCACTTATCACCAGGGATTCTGAATCCTCCCTCCCAGTTTCCCTTCTTCTGCACATGGACATGTGTACACACACACACACACACACACACACACACACACATACACACATGGGGGGTGCAACAGAGAGATCTTGCAGCATGGTTTCATTTATGTTCAGTCCCGGGTGCTATATCTGGGAGCTGAAAGCTGAAACTTGCCCTCATGGACTCAACTGTACCTACGCTGGTTTGTTCCTGTTCTGGCCCCTGGCCACAGTGCCGCCTCCTCCTCCTGAACCCCAATAGAGGAAGATAAAAACATCACATTCTACTGTCAAAAATAATCTCATTTGCCCAGCAGTGGTGGGTGTACATCTTTAATCCCAGTACTCCGGAGGCAGAGACAGGCAGATCTCTGTGAGTTCAAGGCAAGCCTGGTCTACAGAGCAAGTTCCAGGACAGCCAAGGCTGTCACACAGAGAAACACTCTCTTGAAAAGACAACAACAACAAAAATACAAAACAAAACCAAAAACAAACAAAATCTCACCTTTCTTTCTCAGCCCAGTTCATGCCCTGTGCATTTCTCAAGGACCTACCCGCCCACTTTGTCCAGTACCCACCTTCAGCCCTGATTAGTCTTATAAATGCTTATTCTCCCAAAAGCTTGCACTGTATCAGTCCCATCAACTTGTTACAGAAAGAACACAGCTTGAAAACAAAACAACATGCCTCTGCTCCTTCATGTTCCTTTCGGTCTCTGGCAACTGTCAGCTTGCCGCTTCTCCAAACCTTCCTAAATTCTACAGATCACAGTTAACTTCAAAATAAACAAGAGATGTGATGTGCTGAGATCCCCATGCCCAGTCTTCTCTTCTGTGTTCCTTCCTTTCTTCTACGGAGATGTTTTTCCTTGTATGGGAAAACATGAGCTGCAGACATTGTGAGGCAGATGCTCCTGTCAGGAGTCCATACCTCAAGCAAGACACATCCCATATGGTTGATGGCTGAAGCTGGCCCTTCCCATTGCTTGCTGTCAGTACCCCTCCACACACACACACAATGCCCCTCCCCGATAGCATACTTCCAACAAGCCAAGCGTGAATACACCAGCCTTCTCAGACACCCGGGATTGGGGAAAGTGTTAAGAAGGAATGTAAACAATACATACTAATTGCTGTTGTGACATAAGTTATAAATTAAGTCTGATAAGCCAGAATTCTGAACTTCCCTTCCTCAGCTTCTGCCATTAACAAGACAAGAGCACCATTGTCTCAGAGAGAGGAAACCAACTTCTCATGAGAGTCTTTTGCTATTTCTGCAACTAAGCCCCTAGGTCACTTGTGTCATATTAGCTCTTAACTCTTCTGGGTCCTCAGGTTCCAGAGCACTCTGTTCTTGGGGACAAAAAGGACCTTCAATGCAAGGGTGCACTGTGGTGGACAAACCTGCCTACAGTTTCTGGCTCCATCAGAGTGTCAGAAATTGAGAAGGCATCGGTCAGAACCACTCCTGCCTGTAATATGAGGCCAAGAAGAAAAGTAGAGTTGCCAGATCATTATCACGAGGTCTGCTGTTTCCTTGTGTTGGGAGGACCTAGAAATCCTCTGTGTCCAGTGGGCCTTAGTTGAGTAAATGAATGAATAAGTAAAAGCGTGCACTTGTTGAAGACCCCAAATGCCTCTGATTTTTACAAGCCAGACTTAACCTGGTTTTCCTCAAGGTAGCAAAGCAGGCAGAGGGGATATCATTGATTAGAGGGAAAGCAATAGCACTGTGGCTGATTGAGCCTGTGGAACATCACATCTGCCAGAAGCAATCGTTAAAGACAGCTAGGTTTAGCAGAATGCAGAGCAGTTTGCAAGGGTTACTGGTGTTTGGAGTGGAGTGAGGCCAGGCCACTTTTTCCTTTGCTTTTCTCACATAGTCTCCACCCACCCCAGTGACAGATCTCTGACTCATCTTCTTGCTCCTCTCAGAGAGGATGCTCATTTTTTTCCATACCACAAAAACAAGGCCACAAAGTTTATGACAGATGCCAGAGACTGGTTATCAAAGCCTGTCCATTTACTCAGCAGACTGGTGGACTGTGTTTGTAACCCGAGCTGCTAGGGAGGCTGAGACAGGAGGCAAGTTCAGAGACAGCCAGGACAATTTATCAAGTCTCTGTCTCAAAATAAAACAAGGAAAAAAGAAAGAGGCTGGGGATGTAACTCACTGAGAGAGAGTGCATCCCTGGCATGAGCAAGACCCTGGGTGAGTTCAGTCTCCTGCACCCACAAACACACAGAAATAAACAAATGTGATGAAGTGGCCTCTGCATCCTTGGCACTCTGCCAGGCTCTGGGACACAGAATGAATAAAGCACAACTGGCTTCAAAGAGGATATGGTCTAGAGGGGAGCTATCACAAGGTCATTACAGTGTGGGATACCCTGTAGGCTCAGGACTCTGGCATCATGTCGACAGGGATTATGAGGAAGCTCAGAGTCTACTGATGGGGAGGGTCTTCCCCTTCAGCAACCTTGTCACTCGGGGTTTTCTAGGGGAACCCCCAGTGCCTGTGCAGCCTCCTCACCATCTCCCTTGACTGGAAAGAGTTACAGAGCAGTCAGGTTTCCACAGACACACCTGTAGCGTGACCAAATGCTGAGACCTACCTTCAATTTTCTTCCATTATTTTCATCAGTATAAATCCAAGATTCCAAATGCCTCTTAGATTGCAGGCCTGCAAGCTTTGGGCAGGGGCACCAGGTTGGGGGGCGGGGAACGACACAAGTGCTAGGAACCGGGCCATTTGCATGCTTTCATTAACACAAGCTGTGGTAGACCAGGCTGCCAGCTCCCTGAATGCATGTCTTCCTGCAGTGATAGAGAATCAATTGGCTTTATGCAACTTCTGGATTCTTGCTACAGCCCTGGCTCAGGGCCTGTTGAGGCCCTCAGACAGACATCAATAACCTTGCTTCTCATTGCCTTTATTGGCCTTGATGCTGGTCCCATTAAAATGCACCAATATTTATGCACATTTTAACAGCACTGCCAACAGCAGCATTATAGCATGGTAGACAGCCCTGGAAGTAAGGGAAGAGTTCAGACTGGATTCCCCCTCCCTACTCTACTTTATTTTCACTCTAGGGGGAAAGGGCTTCTTTCTCTAATTCCTTCTCACCAATACCTGAAGCCTTAATTTTCATTGCTACCCAAAGGTTTGACATCAATAAGAATGAATACTAGTTGCTGGAGACCTAAGATAAAGAGGAAAGCAAGATTATTTTCCATGCATCTATTGTTTCATATAATTATCACAAATTCATCAAGGTAAGTGGTATTGTTATTTAACAGATGAATAAACCAAGGCTCAGAATGGTCACATGGTTACTGGCAGGACAATAAAGTCATACAGCAATAACCATGGTTTTAGCTGAGGTCTGGACCCAACTTTATATGATTTTACATGATTATATTGCCTTGGGTTCTTACAAGTCAATATATGCAATAAATATTTATTGAACATCTACTTTGTGTGAGCTAGTCTTTGAGAGCTGGGCATATTGAAATAATTAAAGCCAATAACTTATCTGTTTAGTGTCTGGACATCATAACACACAAAAAATATAAAATAATAAACTAGCTGGTGGTAAAAATATGCAGAGAATAAAATACAGTGAAATCGAGTGACGAGGTGGCTTCTGTTAGACAGAGTCAATGGGAAAGCCCTCTAGAAAAGGTTGCATTCACCTGGCTTATAGGTCCAGAGAAGCAGCCTGGTCTCCCAGGACAGACATGTTGGCTAGGGGAATGCATGAGTTGCTTGAGTTCTGGATTAAACCGGCAGCTGCAGCAGTAGAGAAATGATAGGTAGGAAAGGAGTCAGGAGAAGCAAGCAAAGTCTCTGCTCCTGACTTTTCTGCTCGGAGGAAAGCCAATTGAATTTAATTGTGTTTGTGATAAGAAGTCACTGGCCTTGATCTGATATAATTAGTGGAAGTTCCCTCTGGCTTTGAGGGGAGAAGTGCTGGAGTGCAGCCCTGGAGAGCCAGGTGGTCAATTAGCAGGCTACAGTAGTGCTGGTAGCCAAGGGAGGGTGGTAGTCAATGAAGGAAGGTTGGATACATGCTACACATTCAGGGGTGGGGTAAATCAGACCGGCCGGTGGGCTGGATATGATGGGAGAGAACCAAGAAAGTCTCCAGCCCCATTTGGAACTGAGCATCTTGGCGGATCACAGTACCTACCGCTCATCAAAGTGGGGAGTGTTGCATGATGAATTTATGGGGAAGCTGGTTAGGATGGGGAGCCAGAGATGTGGTTAGGCCATTTGAAACCTCATATGTTAATTAAATACTCATAAGATATTGTAATTAAACTCACTGAGCCACACACATGAAAGCAGAAGCCTGGCCCATTGAGGGAACCCCATAGGGAAAGGAAGTTGGGGGGTGACAAATGATTAAAATTCATTATATAAATGTATGAAACTGAAACAATAAAAACTAAGAATCTAAATTTTGAAAAGCATACGTATAGTAAATTGGCTATTTCTGTGTGGACCCCACTCAAGCTGTCACCCAAATCTCAGCTCTGGATGAGGAAAGACATCCAATTCTGCTCTGGCCACATGGAGACATGCACAGGCAGAGAAGGGGACAAAGAGCAGGCTGAGGAAAAGACGACAAAAATAAGAAGAGACCTTGGAGAACAGGATGCCATAATAAGAGACCAAGTAAAGTCTTCAGTATAATAACAATCAAAATTGGGTAGAGGGTGGTCCCAGAGACAGCAAGAAAAGTTGACTATGTGTCAGGCTCAGCACTGAGCAGCTTGTACACACAGGCATATTTAACGCCCACACCGGCCTAAGGAGATGCATTAATCTCTCTACTTTGTAGCTGAGGTAACCGAGATGCGAAACGGCTATTCAGAATCCAAACCGTCTTCCTACCCCTTACACTCATTAGGGACGAGGCAATGTCTGCTTCCTTGCATGGCCCACAAATCAACTGCTGAGCCTCAAACGGGTACTGACTGAGTTCTTGGGAGGTCCTGTCCTTTTCAGCCCCGAACTTGGTTTATTAGTCTCTTTGTCGCTTTCAATGCTCAGATCAGGGGAACTTGGCTTGCTTACCTGACAGACAGCAGGCTTACAGCTAGGGAGAGAGAGCAATTGTGTTTTTATTCTTCTCTCTCCTGCCTCACTCTTTCCTCAGCTACCATCCCCCATCATGTGACATTGGGCTGTCTACACCACCCTGACATTGTCTCACATCTTTTCTCAAGAGGCACCCAAAATCTCACCTCCTCTGACAGTGCTAAACACATTCATCTCTGTGATCCCTCAAAAATTATTTCATATATAATTAATTTTCATACTTAATAAGGTTCGATTTTTGTACTGGGTATTGGCAAAGTGGTTGAGTTCCCCTGACATACTTGAGTTGAAAACACTATTACCAGAGGTGACTGCGACAACGAAGGGAGAAAAATGTAGCCCTGGATGCTGGAAACACTGCCCTTAGGTATCATTGAACCTTGGTGCAGAGGCCCAGAGGAGCAAGGAACATGAAAGAGAGGCAGCTACATTAAGGCTAAGTCAAGGTATCCAGGTCTGGTAAAGGGCCAGACTTTCTGCTCTGACAGGCTTGGGACATAGTCTTCTGTAGTGACACATGGCGCTGACAGGTCCCCAAGAGAGGAGAGGTGGGCCCTCTGGGAAGGGAGCCCTACCACTTGTCATGTCCTTCCAAACTGTGGAATGTGCCCTGGCAATGGGCCAGAGAATTCAAGAGAGTCCCAAGTTCTTATCATCCGTCTTCCTGTATGCTTACGGTCACAAATGCTTACATCTAGAGAACAGAGCCTTTACATCTGCATTTGTGGTTTCATTCCCAGAGCACGGCTAAGAAAAGACAGCATGGGAAAACCTGTTAGGGGCACAGCAGCATGGCGGCAGCCAGAGGAAATGCTGTCCTGAATGGACTCCTGATGTGGGATGTCCTTCTGTATATATGTTGCTTTTATTGGTTGATGAATAAAGCCGTTTTAGCCAATAGCTTAGCATATTCTTGGCTAGCGCTCACATCTTAACCCATTTCTATTAATCTATGTATCACATGAGGCTGTGGCCTACCAGAAAGGTTCTGGCATCCTTCTCCTTCAGTAGCTATATAGCGTCTGTCTGACTGCCTCCTTTCTCTCTCTATCTCTTCCAGCCTGGCTATATTCTGCCCTGCCATAGGCCAAGGCAGCGTCTTTATTAACCAATGGTAATAAAACATATTCATAGCATACAGAGGGGAATCCCACATCAGGTTCCTCAGTGGTGGCGGGGGAGGGGGGTCAGAGAGGAAAGGCTCATAGAAGACAGAGGGAGACCAGGGGAGAGTGGTCAGAACTGAGCGTTCCTGCAAAACAGGCCGGCTCATGTGTACAAAGGCAAAGAGGGCAAGTTTTACTTCATGTCCCTCTGGGCACAGGTGAGGGCCTGGTGAGTTGTCCTTACTTGCAGAGTGACCCACATCAGATCCTTTCCTTCACTGATTCACCCAACACATGTTTAGCGAGCATCTACTAGGAGTGGGCGCTAGCAGTACATCACTGAACACAGCAGTTGCACGTGGCTGTACTTGTGTGTAGGGGTGATGAGAGCATAGTCTTTATAAGAGACAGTTTTTCCCCCAAATACCCTCAGTACCACGTGACGGCACATGGTACTTCTCTAGTACCTTACCAGGAGCCTCTGAGGCCAGGATACCACAGTCCCCATCCTCTCTTACTGCATTAGTGCCTTCTTCCCTACAGCCACCCCCTCGTTAGCTTCATTTCCTGTACGGCTTGTGTGTTCTGTACAGAGAAGGAGTGTGGTCTAATGTGACAGTTAGCCCTCCTGGTTTGGCACAGATCATCAGCAATGAAGATCCTCCTGCGAGAGAATCTGTCCATCTGTTCCAGGACTGGAGCGCTATGTCCACACTCACACTCCCATCACATGTGAGAAAGGCTCTCCTGGGGGACCTGAAATAACTCCAGGGAAGACAGAAAAGGAATTCTCACTCCCGGTTTGATTTCCCTTTCTCTCCCCTTAGGTCTTCTAGGAACCCACTTCTGCTCCACTCCTCCCAGCAAGCCCCCTCTTGCTTTAGACAGAGAGGGGTGGCAGTGAGGTTGACACTGTGTTCTTTGTGAAACACTGGTGACTCTTTAAAAAAAAATCTTTAAAAATCTGTCTTACAAAAGGACTAAAAGTTTCTTAATTTTCTCTAATTGTTAACACTCATGCATGTACACATGCACATATGCACACGCGCTCGCACACACACACACACACACACAATCATAAAAGGTAAAGTCGGTATCATTCTATGTATCTAACACCAGGGGAGCTATGTACAGAAACAGATTTACACAACAAAATCATGGCCCACACTGCAGTATGTCTCAACTACTTTTATTATTCATAGATATACATATATATATGTATATATACATGAGAGTTACCTATTTCATTTCTGTGGTCTTTCAGAAACTATTTAAGATATTAATTTTCAAACTTAATTAGGTTCAATTTTGTACCTGGTATTTACAAAGAACTTGGGTTCCCACGGCATACTTCATAAGCACTATTACCAGAAATAACAACAATAGGGAAAATATTCTGAGGTACCAATAAACTTTGGAGTAGATCTCATAGGAGCAGGAGATGTTGAGGAGAGCCAAAAGGCCAAGGATGGATCAGGAGTCAGGACATTATCGTGTGTGTATGTGTGTGTGTGTATATATATATACATATATATATGTATATATATCTGTGTGCATATATGTGCATATATATTTGTCCTCATTCTTATATTATTTCAATTGTTACATGTTGCTCTGAAAATAAATAGCACAGTACCTATAAACTACTATATATAGATATACATTTATACATAATATCCAATTCTGCAGTTCTATAAAGTTAAATAATTCTTTTATATTCAATGCATGCCGAAAATAAGAATAAACAAAGCTTAAAACCAAGTATTTGTATGCACCAGAGTTGAGAATTTCTTTTCTTATTCATATATATCTGTCATGTCTCATCCATGACCTCTCTTCAAAGACTGCCTCTCTGCCAATGCTCGCTAACTTATATTTGAAATCCAAATTTTACCTGTCAGTTTTAGAATGAGGCACTATGCAATATTGCAAAGACTATCTCCTCGGGCTGGTGACCAAATTCTTCAACACTAAACACACAACACAAAGCCAGACCATGTCCATTGCTCTTTATCGCAACAGTAACCATACCATCATCTGGGGGCAAAAGCCCAAGCATTCATACTGACTGATCTTATTCTTGTCTTCATAGTCAATCTACTCAAAGTCCAACATTTCTACCTCTCAATACCTCTTGGATCTATTGAATGCTTTTATCTCTAGTGTCACCTCTAGTGCTATCAATAATATCTTACTTGCTGCTATGAAGGTGTCTATAGCCTACTTATCTCCCTAATCAGATCCCTGTATAATAACCAGGGGGATTCTGAAATACAAATCTGATGTTGTCAGGCTATGTGTAAGTTGCCTAATTTTTCCTGTATTTAAGAACAAATTCCAAATTCATGATACTATAAACTTAATTATAGTCTCTAAAATTCATATATTGTAATTCTACCCCCTACTTATCCAGCACCTAAAAATGTAACAGAAAAGTAAATGGATATTTACTTTTACGGTGGTAATTAAGGTAAAAAACACGGGTCTTGGGGTGATTCTAATCTGGCAGAACTGATGCTCATGTGAGAAAAGATCAGGACACAGACAGGCAACAGGATGATGATATGTAGAGAAGGCAACTGTCTTTACATCAAGGAGAGAAACTGGACAAGCCAACCCTGTCACCATCTCGTTCTCAGACTCTAGAAGTATGAGTAACTTTCTATCACTTATAACTTCTGACCTGTGTTTCTTTGTTATAGAAACCTAGTAAGCTAGAGTCTTCCATAGCTGGCGTGGTGAGTTTTAAAATATGCCCACAAATGTTCTGCTACCCTATTCTTCTAAGACTCCTCACACTGAGTATTACAATGTCTATATGCTTGCTTCTTAAAAAACAACAACAATAACAAAAAAACCAGAATGCAGAATCAGTGATAATTTGTGATTCCTAAGATTGAGATAGAGGCAAGCAGCATGGTAACTTCATCTCAGGTCTTGTACTTGGGGGAAAGCTAGCTGCCACTTTGTGAGAATTACCAAGAGACTCCCTAGAGAGAGCCAAGAAGTACTGAGGCCTCCTGCCCAAGACAAAGATGTGAGTAGGACCGCAGTGCCCATGAGCCTTCAGATTACCTCAGCTCTTGCCAATGTCTTAACTACAGCTTCAGAGAGACCTTAGCTCAGAATAAATCAGTTCCTCAATTCCTGACCAACAGAACTGGGTTTATTTTAAGTCCCTAGATTCTGGAGTGTTTTGCTATTCAGTAATAGACATAGCAAAATTAACTCTTTGTGCCTCCTCCATTTCCACTTTCTGAACTGTAGCCTCATTGGTTTTTCTAGCAGAAATTCAAAATTTAAATGCCCTCAAACACCCCTTTTTTATATGTACCCCTACATTTTCCCTTGAATCCTTTTTGTCCTTTCAATCACATTTCCGGCATTATTTTATCAGCAAAATCTCTCCTGACCCCAAATATGGTAATATGCTCTCATTAGATAACGTTCCTTTTCTTCAATTCTTTATTATTTGCTCATTAGGGCAATTATTAGACTGATGACTGGCTTCCTCACCAGCCTAAAGGTCCCCTGAGTCCAGGGATTTTGCTGTTTGACTCACTGCTCTGTGACTATCCAATAAACTCAGCCAAGACAGAGCTGTTGGGTAGATGGATAGATGGATGGGAGGATGGATGGATGGATGGATGGGTGGATGGATGGATGGATGGATGGATGGATGGATGGGAGGATGGATAGATGGATGGAAGGATGGATGGGAGGATTGATGGATGGGAGGATGGATGGATGGATGGATGGATGGGAGGATGGATGGGAGGATGGATGGGAGGATTGGAGGATGGGTGGGAGGACAGGAGGATGGGTGGGAGGATGGGAGGTGGGAGTATGGATGGATGTTCAACACTATCCATAGACTTTTTATGAGTCACGAGAGGAAAGAGATTCTCTCCCTAATCTAGAACAGATTAAAGAAGAAAGCCTTGTGGGTAGGTAGGTAGACCATCTGATATTGTTAGTCTTCTTCTTTGAAGGTGTGAGACATTGTGACAGAGGTTGGATATAGGAGATGTTCTGCAAGATGAGTTTCTCTAGCCTAAGATATGGCAGCTGGGCAGATGCCATACCACAAACACAAAAGCCTTAACTGATGAGTCTAAAGAAAGAGAGCCAGCTAGAAATGCTGGACAGGAGTTGGTTCGTCCTTCCTTGCATAGAAAATAACACTGGTGACTCAATACCTATGTGAACTAGTGATGTCATGTGAAAGAAACTCCAAGCCATTTTTTAAAATAAATAACATAATTTGAAGTAAAAACAAGTGACTTTTAAATAAAACCTTTATTAAGTCAAGCTATCTGGGGGCCCTTGGACTGATCTGCCCTAGTTTAAGTCTGTGTTCTTTGTAAGAATGGTTTATGAATGGCTTGTCTTAAAAGGAAAAAAAGAAACATCTAGATCACTTCACCCAGAGCTCTTTATCTCTGCTGTTTTGTATGTATATGTATGTACATATATCTGAAATTTCTCCAAGGACCAGAAAAGCCAGGCTGTAGAAGAGCCTTTGTTCATTATTTAATCAAGGAAAGAGCTTGAGCTCAAACAAGAGCAGGGAAGGAAGGAGGTGAAGGGGGTGGGGCGGAGGCAAGCAGCCAGGGCAGAGTGAAATAGCCTGCATAAAAGAGAACATTTTTATAAACAGACTCTCGAGATAAAAACCCAAACAAAGAGCAGCAGACAGCTCCTTTCCATACCCTTTCCCCATTCTTTCTTGAAGCTTATGACGAACTCGGTTGCCTTCCTGCATAATAGCCTCTCATTTCTTTCCAGAGGAGCACTGGTGCTCTGAAGCAGAATATATCCCTGCTGCCCTTCTTCTTGTTGTTGCTGCTTCCTCTGGCACAGACAGAGGTGGGAAATCCTGGCCCAGATCCGTCCAGCCAAATGGGCCTCTTATCTCCATCGAACTGTTCTCATTCTCCACCACACCTGATTTCAAAGCCCACAGCCATCTCTACCCTGAAGACTTTGACCCTTACCTGAGACAGCTGTTCACAAACTGATTGATTTTTCATGATGGTTGGTATGTACCCTGAGAATGAACCAATCCAGCTAGCTATTGGACCCTATTTAGGCCCTGTGACTCCTATGGTCACCCCTCATGTGTCAGGCTACATGCTGGCACGCTATGCTGTGAGTCTCACCATAATCCAGAAGGCAGGCAGGTTCCTATTATATTTACTTTGCAAGTATGGAGACCAGGGCTCAGAGAAATAGCCTCACACCCATGGAAGTATCCCTGGCTTTGGGTGTCAGCCCTGCCTTTCCAAGTTGAACTCTCTGACTCTAATCCAGTCTTTGCTTTTCCCAGAATCAAATACTCTCGTGAGAATACGTCCCTCTTTTGTCTTTCCTCTCGGTAGGAATGGATTCTTTCCTTTAACTCTATTTAAGTCAACTCATTACTGCACACCTTCTTGTAAAACAGTGAGCTTGTGGATGGTACTTACATCCTAGTTTAGGAAGACAGAACAACCGCACCAATGGGTCACATGTCAGGCAGCAGTCAGGTGTGGTGGCATATGCCTTTAATCCTAGCTCTAGGAAAGCAGAGGCAGGTTAGCCTGATCTACAAAGGAAGTTTCAGGCCAGTCAAGACTATAATGTGAGACCCTGTCTTTCAAAAGGGTAAGAAAAGACAGCAGGATGTGGTAAGCATGGGGAGTGGTCCTGGAGAAAAGTCTTGCTCTTCAATAATCGGGGCCAAAAAGGCTGAATCAAGATGGTGACTTTGAAGTAGAGCTGAAGGGCCTAGGGAATCCAGCACTTGGTGAGGGGAGCAAGCAAAAGGTGCTGAGGGTCCCGCTGTGTCTAAGAAACAGTGGAGAAGGCTGGCATGGTAGCCACAGTCTAGGAAGAAGGATTGGCAAAGGAGATCAGGATGGAGTAGAGAAAGGCAAGCAGCCAGTTGTGAGAGGTTAGAACAGCTGCAAAGGGTGGCTGAGCATAAAGATGAAGGTTTCTTTTTGCAACAACTAAGTGAGATATAGAAGGTTTCTGGAGAATGACCAGTATAGGAATAACCGGATCCTTTTGTTTGCTATGTTAAGGCTATCCTAGGGCAGCAGGTGGGAAGCGCACTGGGGCTGTAGTTCTGTGGTGGGGCACTCGTGTAACAAAAGCATGTACAAAGTCCTAGGTGTGATCCTTCACGCTGCAAAGAAACAAAGAACTTCCCCTCTAACGCAGGAAGGTCACCTGGGACGCTCCAGGCACAAGGTAGTAGAAACATGGGATGTGATGAAAAATGCTTAGATGTTAGAGCTCTTTAGAAGGTGGAACTACCAGGGTTTCCTAGCAACTTGAATGTATGGAGAGAAAGAGGGAGAGGGGTTGAATGTGAATGACTCCATGGTCTGAGCGAAAAATAGAGAAAACTGTGAAAGAGGAAGAATCACACAATCGTGGAGGGTGAGGGCAGGTTCAGAGAGAGAGAGGGGAGAGAGAGAGAGAGAGAGAGAGAGAGAGAGAGAGACTGGAAAATAACCACAGAGGAAACAGGCAAAACAGGCTACTGCCTCGCAAGACTGGGGCCTCACTACAGTCTCTGTCTCTGATTGTGAATTTTAAGTGACATTACAAGTGAACATTTTATGTATTTGTTCCCTCTTGTGTCTTTCCTCTCGGTAGGAATGGATTCTTTCCTTTAACTCTATTTAAGTCAACTCATTACTGCACACCTTCTTGTAAAACAGTGAGCTTGTAGATGGTACTTACATCCTAGTTTAGGAAGACAGAACAACTGCACAAATGGGTCACATGTCAGGCAGCATTTTATGTATTTGTTAATTCTGGGTGTGTTTTTTGTTTTCTTTTTTATCTTTTTTATTATTTTTATTGAGCTATCTATTTGTCACTATTTTAAGTTGCACATGAGCAAGTCTGGACTGGCTAGACAAGGCAGGGAAGGAAAGATTTGACAGACACAGGAAGGAAACTAAATACAAACAGTAGATTGTAACAGGGCGAGGAAGTGGTGAGGCAGAGAGGGTGAAGGGGAGGAAAGTCTCAGCTGGTAATGAATGGGGTATGCATTTTGGTGAGGCAGAAGAATTGCTGGGTTGGGCAATGACAGAAGGAGGGATCTGGATGGACAGAAGGTGGTGGGTGGCCAGAGAATGACAAGTCTGAAAATAGAGTTTTGATGGGATGGAAAAGTCAGCAGTTAAATGCTCAAAGAAATTAGAATGGCAGTAGATGGCTTCTAGAATCATCTTCCCAGACATCTCCTTCTTGGGCTCAATTCTTTTTCTTCTATGTGTTTCTAAGACTCCATTTCTGCCATTCCGCTGTTCATTATCCTTAGCTGATACAATTTAGCTCATGTCCTCTGTCCTAGCTGGGTTCGTTTGGTACCTCATAAAAGATGGATTGAGCACACAAGACTTGTCATTAGGGGGATTATTAGTGTGGAAGGCAATAGGTAGAGAGCTGGCAGAAGCTAGCCCGGCTTTCACACAACCACACAAGCCTATTCAACCCTAGGCAAAGCAGAATGGAAAATTATACAGCCCAAGGAAGGCTCAAAAGTTATGCAAGTCTGTTGAGTCCTCCAGTGGATGATATCTGTTAGAGGATTCCCCTCCCAGAAATGAATGGCCTTCCTCCTGATACAGGTATTTCTAGTCTGGGCACAGTCTATGGGGAGTGGGGAGTGGAGCTAATACAACAGCAGGGTCCCGAACCCAGCGGAGGGAGACCCTTAGTCCATTTTGCTAACTATCCTTGGGGAGTATCCTTCCATAGATAGCGTACTGCTCCAGTGCAGGACCATGTTTAGAGGTGAGGCCGTCACCTTAGCTCATTGTTGTCAGATAACCTTTGATGAGATCTGGATACTGAGAACCTCCCCGAGAGCAGCCTGCGATGATGATTCCCTTCCACACTGACCACATTTTGGGAAGTTTATGTGACTGGCAGGAGCACTATGTGCATGCTGCCTGCTAAGTTAATGTCCCCTCCACGGTAGAAGCGGGCATGAATCCCAGATTTGTCAGAACTGGCCTCAGAGGGGACTGTGGCAAGGTGGCACACACCCCAGCTGCCCATGGAGGCAGAACCAGAGACATCTGGGGTTCTATTTGTCACTTTTCTGTGTACACTAGCGGGCTCCATGTCTGCTGGTTTCCCCTGTCTGTTTTATATTCTTTGTGTGCTGCCAGATTCTTGGACCCATTATTTTCTCTCTTTGACACCTAAAAACTCAGTCCTCACAAAACTGTACTTAAAGGCTTTGTCCTTCCCTCTTGGTCCAGTTTCTGAGGCCTGGCACCCAAATAAGGATCCACCTTCAGTCCCCAGGCAGTCTGCACCCTCCTCACAAAATGCACCTTTGATCCCTCCTTCCCTCTGGAAATTCTTCCGCTCCACGTTTGCTGACAGTGCCTGGTCTGTAATTCCTACAGCAGTCTTCAAGTCATCCCTGCCTTTCATGCCTGCTGCCAAAATGTGGCATATGCTCTAGATATTCCTCTCCTCAGCACAATGTATGGCTTCCTGCATTCCGGTCCTTTGCATCATTTTCCTCCTTTGCTCCACCCCCTACCTCTCCTGACTGCTGCTCCCAATCTTCTCTCTCCAACATCCAATCTCACCGGATCTCACTGATCTAGGTGACCTATTCACTCTCTCTTCTCACTCTGACCGCAAATAATCACGATCCCTAGAACTACTATCCCCCCCCCAAAAAAAAAAAAACCAAAACAATTAAATAGACTAAAACCCTTTCAAGGACAGGGCAGATCGCAGAAAAGCCACTATTCAACAGGTCCTGCCTGAATTCACCCAGAAGAAGGGGGTTTGTAGGGTGTGAGGCAGTATAAAAGTAAGAGTTGCAGCTGCAGGTGGGCGCCCCCCAATGTTCCACACTAAGGAGTGGGGAAGTTGGAACTCTCGTGTGTGACATACTCTCTGATGTCACTCTAACAAATTAACTAACAATGCCATCAATGAAACAGAAGAAGCAGAGTTCAGCCTTGGTGTGAATGTGGCTTTCAACACCTGTGGGAATGCTTACCAGAAGGGCAGAACCTTGGTCTCCCTAGACTGACTGAGCCACAATCTGCATCTCCAGTGGATTTGTAGACCCAATACCTTTAGAAGCCAAATACAGATAGCCTTCAGCCACACCTCCACCTCACAGAGAGGCTCTGGACCCAGGAAAATGGCTAGCAGTTTGTAGTCTAGAGCAAGTTTCATTTACTGACAAATTCACTCAACGGTCCGGCTTCTTAATTATTTCTGTCTTCTATAAAGTGACTAATCAAGGTATTCATTCTCCAGGGATTTTTCCCAAAACAAGGTATTCTAACGGTTAATCTAATGTGTACTTTGTAGTTTGGGTACTTTCCGTGGGTGTTAAGAGGCCGTGCACACCAGAGTGGAGGGGCATGCACTCGGTGAAAAGGACCCAGTGAATCAAGGTAAATGCAGGGACTGCACTGCTCTCTGCCCACATTCACAAATGCACAGTGCCCCAAGCTATTCTTAGACTGACATGCTGCCTCTGGGTTCTCACCTGTCACCAGTCTCTCTAATCTAAAGAAAACAAATGTTAGAAATATCACAGATTCTAACGCATGAGCAACTTCCAAGCTCTAGATTTCTGGGTAGGAAGAAAGCCCTGTTGCAGATCATCAAGGCAGCTTGGGCTCTACCTTGGTAAATGAGGACAGGAAAATTAATATGGGGAGGGTGCAAGATTTGGATATTCCAAGCTAAATTGAGGCAGAGTTAGAAATGCTCAAGAGTTCCTACTTCCAGACAGAAGTGTGTGTGTGTGTGTGTGTGTGTGTGTGTGTGTGAGAGAGAGAGAGAGAGAGAGAGAGCACGCTCATGTTGAGCACATTCTAAACCATAACCACAAAAGATCTTCCAGAAGAAACCATGTCTCTCCGAATGGAAGGCACTGCACTGTAATTTAAGAATATTTGGGGTTTGGTATGGGCGCACCTGTCCGAGATACACAGAAAACATCTGGAGCCGTTGTGTTCTTCCTGTATTCCAGGACTGTTCTGGATCAATATCAAATGAGGAGGTGGATTTCTTCTTCCTGCTCTGTGTGAAAATGCTCGTGAAACAGCTCAAACCTTCTGGCTCTGCCTTCATTTAAAAAGTACCAAAATTCCTAAAATGTTCAGTCTGCTAGCACGGACAGCATCGTGCTCCAAGTAATCTAAAATATCCATCCACAATCTCCAGTGTCTGCTCTGTATCGAGCATCATATTTTGACATTCCAAGAAAAATTCTTTACAGTATTTTTTGTTGTTTTTAAGGAAAGAAAAGGGTAATTAAAAAAAGGACTCAGAAAACCAAAATAAATATCTTCTAAGGATAATTGCTCCTCTTGAAACGGTAATAATACATAAGATTTAAAAACATTTATGTTGGCAGATTGAGACTCACCATATTTTAGTAGATGCCTGTTGGCAACCACAGTTAGAAACAATTAGTAACACATCAATTTACTGTAAAGGTTAATAACGCTTTGTTTTATATAAGATCTTCACCAGCCTTTCTGTAATCTGTGATGTTTCTTTACACTTTTTCCAAACCCTAATAGTCTTTTTTTATATCTTGCACAGTGCTTGGTTCAGAGGCATTGTTCAATTAAAAACTTGCTCACTAAGTGAATGAATCAATATTTATGTTTCTAAGGAAATTTCCTAAATGAATGTCTATAAAAGTGTTTGAATGTCATAAACCCTGCATTTACAGCTAGGGTGGGATCTAGCCTCAGTTTATACCCTATCATTTTAATGAAGGTATAGATATTGATATGTCATCAGAGAAGTTTTCTTAAGCAGCAAAGCAATTAACTACCCAATAGATTTAAAAAAGATACAAAATGAAGAATACAAATAAACATAACTAGCCATCAGGAAAACACAAATTAAAATTCCAAGGATACATTGTGTCTAATCTCCCAGGTGGACAACAAACAAAAAACAATGTGAAGTGTGGAGGGATATGGGCTCTACCAAAAAGGCGAGAAGTTAATGGCATCAGAGGATATCTTGGTGAGAAAACTGAGTCAAATTAACTATGGCACATTATCCTTCCTATGTGGGGGAAAGAAGGAAAGGAAAAGAGAAGGAAAAATGACCTGGAATGAGAAGAGTGGTTTTTAAAACTGGGGAAGGTGCTAGATGTGAACACAGATGTGCAAAGATAGAACAAAGGCAGATGGAGATCACCAATGCCTACTGCAGGCATTCTATACAGAAATACCAAAGAATCCCAGTAACTTGTACAATTAATATATACATACATGAATGGAGGAAGGAAGGAATGAAGAGGAAGGGAGGGAAGAAGAAAGGGAAGAAGGAAGAGAGTCTTAGTCAAACCCCAGCCCTTCCACTGGCCAATGTGTGCTCCAGTACAATATTTTCAAACTGTAAGCACTCCATAATGGGATAATATCAACATCTGTCTCATTAAGTGGGTTTAAAATGGCAATTCTACCCTAGGCAATATATAGATTCAATGCAATCCCCATCAAAATCCCAACAAAGTTCTTCACAGAACTTGAGAGAATAATAACTAACTTTATAGGGAAAAACAAAAAGCCCAGGGTAGCCAAAACAATCCTATACAATAAAGGAACTTCTGGAGGCATCACCATCCCTGACTTCAAACTCTATTACAGAGCTACAGTAATGGAAACAGCTTGGTATTGGCATAAAAATGGAGACGTTGACCAATGGAATCAAATCGAAGACCCAGATATTAGTTCACAAACCTATGAACACTTAATATTTGACAAAGAAGCTAAAAGTATA
>JAQHUG010000035.1:684534-705466 GCA_028555095.1 Dicrostonyx torquatus
AAAAAAAAAGAAATCGAGGTGGGTAAGGGAGACTTGATGGAAGAGCACAGTCTGAGAAACAACAAGAGAGTACTATGGAGAGAGGCAAGTGTGGTTTGAAGTCCAGCGGTGCCCATGGATGGCTAGGAGAGAGAAGAGAGAATTCCCTTCATTCTTCTTTTCCCAAAGATCCATAGAAACACCTTCACAGATGGGGAGGAGCTGGGGCAGGAAATAAATGGGTCATAAATATTAACAGTACATAATGGCTGTCTTTCTGCATCTTCTCCTTCAGAGAGCCTCTGAGCACCTGGAGGGAGCTTGATTTCCTTGGGAGAATATGCCTTTCAAGTAGATTAGAAATGATTTTCATGAGTTGCAGTTGTTTACATATAAACCTGTCATTCAGGTGATGTGTGCCTTCACAGATATCCACAGAGGCCTATCCAAAGCTCCCTTCATTCCATTTAGGTTGCTATGTGAGTGTCTGGATAGCAAAGAGAAGAAAGGGGATGGACAGAGGGTGTTTATATTCTGAATAGAAAACAAAAGCACAAAGAGGATAACAGGAGTGGGGCTAGGGCAAAAGGCTAGTGTCTCCTTCAGCTGGCACAGAGAAGGAAGTTTCAGAAGTTGACCACCGCAAACCAAGCTCATCCTTAAGGCAGGCTGGGATCACTCTGGATTACAGACATAGCAAACTCCTTGTCTCCCATAGGAAACCTGCACCCACTCTTCAGAACACTAATGCTAACTGCACTCAAGGACCAAGGAAGATTCAACACAGAGGACACACTGGCTTTAGGATAGCTGGACAGTATAAAGAGTCCTGAATTCAGCCATTGCAAGTTTCTCTTTTTGTCCTTTATTTTTGAGATTATAATTTAATTACATTTTTTCCTTGGCTGAATTCTCCCACATATTTTTACCCACTTTCCTTCAAATCCGTGGCCTCTCTTTTCACTAAATACATATTGTATGCATACATATACACATATACATATGTACATAGATCTACATCCCTGTGGTGGTTTTAAAGAAAACTGCACCATTGCACATGTGACCTTGTGAGAGTCTTGCTGGGAGGTGTGTCTTGTTGGGGGAAGGGTGTCACTGTGGAGGTGAGCTTTGAAGTCTCATATATGCTCAGGTCATACCTATAAGTCAGTCTACTTCCTGTTGCCTGCATATTAAGATATGAAACTCTTGTCTACCTGCATGCTGCCATGTCCCACTATGATGATAATGGACTGAACCACTGAAATTGTTATCTACCTCATTAAATATTTTCTTTTTTAAGAGTTGCCGTGGTTATGACATCTCCTCACAGAAATAAAAACCCTGAGACAATCTCTAAATATAAACTGTTCAGTCCATACAATGTTACTTATATGTATATTTGTATCTCCTAGTAATATCAGAAGCTATACTCATAACATCTTACCAAATTGACCACCCAAGTGGGAGATGAGCTAGAATGACACCAATGAACAGTTATTATGTAATACTACTGAATGACACCATGAGACCTTGACTCTACACAAAGAATTAAAGGCAACTGAAAAGAGCTGGGAGTGGTCAAGACAGTTTTCCCCGGGGCACACCAATTAGTTGTTTAGGACCAAATGCTCAGCTCTGAAAACATGCACTGCAAATCTTAAATCTTTTATACTTACAAATAAAATTGAATGTAAAAACATTCTCCACAATGAACATTGGTCTTCATTCTACAGAGATGAAGACATGAATGGGAAACCTTTGGAAAGAAAAGGCTAAGCCAGTGTCAGGGGAAGAGACAGACAAATGGAGCAGAAGAGGGAACTGTGTTTGTTTGAAGTCATTAGATTGATCCTAGACAAACGCCACATTATAACATGGTCATACCAAATGACATGGGAATAATGTATTTTGATCCCCCTCCCACAAGTGTTGACAATTGAACCTGGGCCTTAGGCCTGCTAGACAAGTACTCTATTACTAGGTTATATCCCAACCCTAATACAGTGAGTTTTGACTCCAACAGGACCTGTTAAATGCTGTTTCATGATCATTGTCAAAAGGCAAAGGATAGGATCAGGATATTAAAAAAAATTAGGCTGACTGAACAGTGTAACTCAGAGATTGTGAATTATCTGAATCCAGCTGAGCCAGATATCCATGACTATCTTCTCCACAGCCTGTGATTGTGTTACTCAAAGGGTGATTTTAAGAGATGTTTTCTGAGAACAGCCAAAGTTCAGCCTGACTTAGATAAAAGAGACACATTTATGAAGCCAGGATGACTCAAGGGGGTGGAAATCATATAGGGCCCAGATTGCAGAATCAGCCTTCCAAATTACCACTCTGCCCTGCCAATGTCACTAAAATCATAGTTAAAATCAATGAGGTAAAATATAACAATGTAAAGTTTGATTTTTAAAAATCCATTCTATAAGGTGAATCTATCAGCATCTCAGATAAGGAAGTTATTGGAATTTAATCAACTTTAAACACAGCCACAAAGATCAGAATGGCATATGTCAACCCTGGATACATGGAAGATTTAATACAGAGTTGGGTTTATTAATCAAATGCAGAATTCTCCTGAACATCCTGCCCTGAATCTGGAATATCATGCCTAGTATCAGACCCTAAGAAGAACAATAATATCTAAGAACAAGAGAGAGGATGAGTGTGAGATGCTGTAAAGGCATGTGGTAAGGACCATGGAACTGGGTATTCTTCCCCTTCATCCTTCTCTCCTAGTTCTCTCACAGCCCTCATGTCCTGTGGATGCCCATCCTGACTTGAACTGGATAGGAAGACACCAACTCCCAAGGTAATATTTCCTTGATGGGTCTGTTAGAAATTTTTCCTTACTTGAAGTAGGAAAGTTATTCTCCATGACCAGTCTAGGTTCTAGCACTCTATGGTTCACAAATCAATATATTTTTTTTTCAGACAAGGTCTCATTATGCAGCCCATTGGCTTGGAACTTGCTGTGTGCACTAGATTGGCCTTGAACTCTCAGAGATACACTTGCCTGCGTGCTGGGGTTAAAAATGTGTACCTTGGCACCTGGCTTACAAATCAATTTTAATCTCTCTTCTATGTAAACAGCCCTTTCAACAAATATAGAAGATGGGGTTACCTCTTCCAACCTACTCCCTGCAAATTAACTAATTAATTAAATTAATTAAGTAGAAAACTTTTCAAATTAAGCAAGGATATTTTTAAAGATGAAGCCTCAAGCTCCTCTTTTGACTGCCTGCCTTTCTGGGTTAGAGGCTGCCTGTCTCAGAGAAGCAGGCCTGGCTCAGACTTTTCTCCTTGCAGTTCAGAGGCAAACACCTGTCTAGGCTGGATCTCCCTGGCCAAGCACCTGACTCCTCATTTGAAGCCTAACTATGCTTTTGAAGAAGTGAGGCAGTGACTCCTAAGTGTGATTTTTTTTCTGATAATTTCCAGTACTTCCGCTTCCCATAGAATTCTCAGACCATTCTTTTAGTTTGCACTAACTTCAAACCTGAATGTGTTCCTGAGAACACTTTTGGAACAAAAATCAACATGCCTGTCTGCAATCTGAAACAAGCTGAAACTGCTGGCTCGTTTGGCTGTTCTTCTATTTCCAAACTACTAAGACTACCTTGCATTTTCCTAACACCTTCCTAATGTGTTGGTTCCTGGCCTCTATCTAATGACCATGTGGGCTTTACGAAGGCTTCCCTGGCAAATACCACCTGTTTGGTATTTGGTATTATTTCTGAGTATCTGACATATGTATGGCACTTTGAGGCATGTAAGAAACTCAAGCAGAACCACAAACAGTAATGGTTTTCCTTACAATTTATAAAGAAACATTGAGCTACAGACCACCCCAAAAATAATTCACATAACTCGCCTTCAAGGATGACAGCATTGGGGTTCATCCCTACTCTTCATGTCACAGGTCTGCAAGAGACCAAGAGATATTGCCATGGGTAGTCTTCCTCGCCAACATTTTTCTCACCTCTTTTAAAAACCTAGCTTGTTCTTAGTAAATAAAATGTTGCTTGTATAAGTAATTAATCAAGAATTACATGGACAGTTTATTAGAAGGCCCATAATAAGCTGTCTCCTGATGCACTCAGCAAGCTTTCTCTCAGTAAATAATAATTTAAGTTAAAATTATTTGTGAAATTAAGTCATTCCTTTTGTGATATCTCTGAGAGTTCAAGTAATTGGTTGAGTTCACGCTAGTTTGCTGTTTTATAAAGGGAAAAACAGGGCTACATAATGAGTAAACTATGCAATTAACTATAAATTTAACACTTCAAAAACACATTTTTAATAACTAAGGACAGGTACAAAAAATCAGAATGTGTTTTCTCTTTTCTTTAACAACAACAAAAAAAAAACCAAACAAACAAAAACCCACCTTAGTATTATTTTCCATCATGTTTAATGGAGCAAGCCTGGGTGAGTGTTAACACAGCAATGCTTATAATTTTCCACAGACACTCAGAGGTACCCAAAAGCCTGAGCCAAATAGAGCTCTGGCCACAGAGTCACACCCCAGAGTCCAGTGACAGTCACCTTTGCCTCAATTCAGGGCTGCCTCCTTCCCTTCTCTTCAGCTTCCGTCAGTCTGTGCTAGAAGGCCCTTTCCTGAGTACCATCACTGGGTGGAGGATGGAGGATAATGACCCAGCCCAGACATCCTTCCCCCGACAATTCCATTACTTCTCAGGAGGTAATGAAAAGCAATGTGCGAGTAACTAGAACCTTAATTAATTGGGCTTTTTTTCCTTCTGCTGTTGTTGTGTTCTTAATTTTTATAAGTCATACATAAATTGGTTTGTGTGGCTTGTTTTTTTTTTAAAGCAAGAAAGATTTTGAATTAATTTCCATGAACATCTTGCAAAGGTATATTCTGTCACTTCATGTTTCCCCACACGCTTTGGGGTTCATATTTCATGTAATCAAAAGAGAGTGTATTATCATGTGTTAACAGTGGGTTGCCAGGTCTTCTAAGCATGTTAACGTGAGTGATCCTCATAGCAACCCATGTTGTTAATGTGCCAAGTGTTAGCTTGCTGGGAGAAGAGGGAGGCCCTTTTCCTATCCCATGCTCCCTTTTTGCACCACAGCCATAGCAGGACACCTCCCTTGCCAACACACATACACACAAATGTCACATAGAATTTATTTCAGAATTTTGGATCAGAGAGCTGGCTCGGAGGGTAAAAACACTTGCCCCAACAACCTGATAATCTGACTTCAGTCCCCAGAAATCATGTAAGAAGCTGGATGTGATGATATGCATCTGTATCCTTAAACTTCCTAGGAGATGGGAGGTGGAGACAAGAGGACCAACTGTAAGTTTTTGAGTCAGATGACTAAAATGAGGCAGCAGAAACAAAAGACACTGCCTCAATGTGATGGGGAGTCAGAACTGGCTCCTGAAAGTTGTGCTCTGACTTACACACACACACACACACACACACACACACACACACACAAATTAAAAATACATACAAACCATATATAAAATTTATTCAAAACCTGTCTAAGGCATTCTTTACTTTTGCTTCAAGCATAGATTATAAAAGGCCATAGAGCCTAGAAATATCTCCCATTTATTAATTAGTAAAATTCCTAATGATAGTTGCTTCATATGATTTCTGAAGAAAAACAAACACATATTTTTGGTAGGAATAAATCATTTTGCCAGCCAAGGTTGACACTGAAAGGGTTCGCTTTTCATCCTCAGCAGAAACATTCCTCAGCTCATTCTCTTACAGTGTAGTAATCAGAGTCTCGCTTACTCCATGTCATCTCTTTCTGCTATTGTACCATGCCTGTGACATCGGTCTTTAATTTTCCCTTATGCTAATTCCCATGGCTTCTGCTCAGTCTCCCTGGGATCGTTGCTACCTTTCATCTTACCAAAAACACCACTGCTCCACTCCGCACATCCTAGCCCTCTCCATGCCCCAAACACTCTGGTTGCTATTCACACATGGTCCTTCCATCAGAAGGTTCAAGGGCCATTAGGTGACACCAATGCCTGAGCAAATGCTCTAATGTAGAGTGACGTCAAGCCACATGGAGGTTGAGACTGCGTGATAGAGCTATGAAGGCATAGCAAGGATTTCATGGGTTGCTGCCAGGATGATGAGAATCTGCAGGTGGGTTTTCGTGGGGAAAATGTACAATGAAGCTTGCACTTTTTCAGATATTTTGATTACCTTAAAGATGAGTAGTTTAAGGCTGGGGAAGTGCCTTAGTGGGTGCAGAGCTTGCCACGAAAACATGAGTACCTAAGTTTGGATACCCAGAACCCATATAGAAGCTGGGCACAGTAGCATGCATCTGTCATCCCAGTGCACCTGTGGTGAGATGGGAGATGGGAAGGGTCCTAGAAGCTGAAGGGCCAGCGGCAAACATGAGACTATGTCTCAAATGTGAAAGAAGGTGAAGACTAGCACGTGTGGTCATACTCTGTCCTCTACATAGGCCCATACTCGCATTGAGTTCCCACACACACACACCCCCACATGCACATGAAGGTTTTTAAATGAATAATTTCCACAACATTACAGTGAACTGACTAGAGAATTGTAAGATTTGAACCAGATGATTGGTAGGAGGCTTCTGTAACTGTCTAGGAAGAAAGGGAGGACTGCCAGTCCTTTAATCAAGGCAGATGAGAGAAATAAATGGATGGCTACATAAAGCATAGTGGGCAGGGTTTCCTGAGTGAATGGAGAGGGTGGGAGTGCGAGGGCAGGAACGAACTGGTCTCATGAGTCCTCCTCTTTCATTTCTGTGTGCTTTTCTAGCAATTGCCACACTAATTTTCCTAAAGTTTGATTCTTTTCTTTATGCTTCCTCCAAAAACCTTCACTGTCACCTCAGTTTCTGTCTAATAAAACACAATCATTCAGCCTGGGAGGTGACCCCATAGCTGACATGCCATGGCTGCTGTCCTCTATTCTGTTCTCCTTTGAAGGCTACAGGTGTGGCCTTGATTGAAGTCACTTACCTTCCTCTTCCACACTTTCATCTCTTACAATCCGTGGGGGACACAAAAAAGACCCAACTGTGCAAAATGAAAGGTGAGGCCTTTAGGGACAGAGTCCTACTCTTGGACACAGGTTTCCTTCCCTCTGTGACCTCCACTGCTTTGATGCCAATGGACAAGTGAACCATTGACTTGAGGAGAGGCCAAATGGGACACACTTCAGACCTTAATAAGCCAGCTGAGAACCATCCAGTCTAGACAAATGAAGCCTTGGTCCATTTTGGAAGAACTTTATGGAAGGAAATTCTACTTGTATTTTTAATTTTTCAAGTTATTAGTGTCCAATAAAATACACACACACACACAAAGTATTTGTCTGTCACTGTGAGCCAACCCTTGAGGAGAAATGCAACTTACAGTTCCTCATGAACCAAAATGTTGAAATAAATGTCCCAGTGCACCAGTGCACTTAAACAGAGCTTTTGTGGTTAGAATAGAGGGCTGACAGGTAGTTTGAATGCCAGAAGACTCAGCTGACAGGAATGTTGACATCTACTACATCCTCAGTACCATTCTAGACAATGAACAAAGCAATGGGCAAAACAACAAACCCAGTGTGCTCATGGGAGCTAGAGGCAGAAGGCAGGGAAGAACATAGTTAATGCATCATTCATACACTCTATCAGAATGAGCAAGTGTCATATAGGAAATACTGAGCCAAGGTTCCCTGCCAAGGTAGGCTGGGGATTGCAATTTAATATAAAGTCTATTTTACAAAGATCTGAGTTACAGTTGTTTCTTCTTATTTGTGGGGGACATGTTTCAACACCTTGAATGGATACTTGAAACTGCAGAGAGTATCAAATCCTTGTTTTTCTCTTATGCAGACCTAGCTATGATGATATTTAATTCATAAAATAAACACAGTTAGATAGTAACAAAATAACTCATAGAAAAATGGTCAATTGCAAAAGTATACTGTCATAATAGTGTCAGCATAGCTACTTCTGCATCTGGGTGCCATTGGTAAGAAAAGTAAGAGTTGTCTAAGAATTGTGATTTTATGACAGATGATCTGATAATCAAGGTAGCTACTGAGCGACTGATGGGTAAGTAGCATAAACATTGTGGATACACTGGACAAAGGTATGGTTTACACGGTAGGAAAGAATGGAATGGTGCAAGATTGGGTTGTACCACTCAGGATGCCATGTAATTAAAAGCTTAGAAATGATTCCAGTTAGGTTTTTAAACCACAGTTGATCATGGGCAACTGAAATTGTGAACATTATGAGAGATAAAACCATGGTAGCGAAGGAACTATGATTCTAAAAAGGCATCACTTCATCAAAACCTTGACTGAAGGGAGGGATGATGCACTGGCTAGTTCAGGAGAGTGTTTCAGCTCTGTGCACAGCCAGGGCAGGAGTCCCAGCCAGATGCTAGCTAAACCTGCCCACGGAACAAGAAGCAAGACAGTATGTCTACAGTTTGAGTGACAGAAAAGGCAATGGGAGACAGGAAAGCAGAGTGGTAATGGTAGGCAGGGTAGGGAGGTGAAGAGTACTGGGGTGACCTCACTTCTGTTGTCAAATGGAATGTTGTGAAGATGATGACTCCTGAAGAGGTCAGAGCAGATACTAGGGGTGGGACAAAGGCTGTCACAGAGACGTTGGCAGGCGACAGTGACAGGGCCGAGGGAGCAGCAGGTGTCAGAGAGCTAGCGAGAAGACTTGAGTTCTGGGTAAACTTTGCAGATACATAAAGCAGGATTTGTGGGTAAATTTGGTGTAGAATCCATGGAAGAAAGAGAGAGTCAACGTGTTAGAGACCACCCATAAAAAAGGACCTTCATTCATTCTGTTGGAAAAACTGAGTGGACACGTTTGGGAGAGAGAATATAGAGATCAATTCTGAACTTGGTGGGTTTCTGATGACTGTTTACCATGCAGGAGAAAATGCTGTGTGGCAGGTGTGTGTGTGTGTGTGTGTGTGTGTGTGTGAGAGAGAGAGAGAGAGAGAGAGAGAGAGAGAGAGAGAGAGATCTGGAGCTCTAGAGAGATGTGGAAACTGGAGATGGAAATTCCGAGTGGTATCATGAAGACTTTTTTTCTGTGATAATAACAACATAGCCAACTTCTCTGCCTCTTGCCATCAACACCTTCATCCACTTTTAACAGGTTCTATACACCAGGTACTGCTCACAACAACGCCACCAAGCAGACACTGCGGTACCAGATGCGCACTCTTAAGTGGAGAAAACAACCTAGCTCACACATCTGGAGAGAACCTGGCCCTGCAGCCGTGGGGAGCCATTAAAATTTGAGGATACCATTGTCCAATGCTTGTTGTGTATAAACTACACTGAAGCTAGCACAGCAGCCAGAACAGGGGAGGGTGGTGTGAGGCCAACGAGATGACCATCACAGTAAGTCCAGAGTCTCAGCAACAGACACTGTAGAGTGAACTCAGACTGTGGCAACAGGGAGATGAAAACAAGACCTGAGAGCTGCTAGGTAGTACAAGGCTTGGGGACTGTGAAATTGGGAGCCTTGAAGAAACACATGCTACTTGTGTGGGCTTCTTGTAAGGAAACTGACTCAAGGGTGGTACCAAAAACCAGCACAGGAGGTACAGGAAAATGGCCAGGAACTGGACCCCAAAGGAGCCAGTGGGCTGGTACAAAGTGGGAAGCTGGAGAATGAGAGAGGATGCCAGGCGAGAAGCTGAGGTGGATGGAGAAAGACCCATCTTGTATTTGGAAACTGACTTTGCTTGCAGGAAAACATATCCTTGAGACCCAAGCCAGATAAAGCCTGTGTACATGAGAATCAAGCCTTGCTGTCTATCAGCTCTGTGAGGACAAGATTTTGGTCTCCTGTGTAGAAGGCCCTGGCAGGCATCTGTTCACAGCAGCTACTTAACACAATAAGCTGCACTCTCACTTCAGCCCCCTTTTGTACCATTTACTGTGTGCACATGCAGGGTTTGTGTGTGTGTATGTATGTGTGTGTGTTCTGATGCAAACACACTGTGCACTTGGGTTGAATACGCTGAATAAATGCACTCAAGATTTCTATGGAATTTCTTTTTGATTCCAACTTATAACAAGTAACAGCCCACTTACTTCTCCGCCATTCGCTTCTCCTGCAGCCCCCATTGTCTGCCCTGCCTAGGATAATGGGTAATTGTGTTTGGACATGCATTACACTAAAACGCTTCCTTTTGCCCAGCTTCAGTCATTATCAAACCCAGATCCTAATCTAACTTCCTCATCATTAAGCAGCCAAACCAGCTGCAGCCCTGAAAACAGGCAGGCGAAGGAGAAGGCTGAGGGGAAAGAACAGAATGCCTGAATTTCTGTCAGAAACAAAAGAATTCATCTCTGATCAAGTGACCCAGCGTGAGCTAAGAAAGAGAGCGAGTGCTGGAGCTAACAAAAATAAAATTGCTGGTTAGGCTCTCTTTTCATCAGTTTTTCTTTCACGCTTCCCATTAGCTCAGTGAAAGGAAGATGAATTAAGAGTTAAATGCACCAAAATAACTTAGGCAATTTTTAAAACTTAAATGTGCCATTCCTCGCAAACCGCCTTCCTGATTCACCCATTTCCTTCTCTCAGTGGAGTTTCTGCTTCACTCCTCCGTCCCTGTCTGTTCTCTGTTGCTCTCTAGTCTCTCACTGCATCCAGAGTGTCATCTCTTCTCTACACTTTCTTCTCTAAAGATGCCTTCTGCCTCCAGCACCGGCCAACCTTCAAAGCCTCCATCCTCTCTGAGCTTTTCCCTCCCAGTGCCCTCTACTCCTTCTCAGTCCCTCTCCTTCTGTAACCTTCTCCTTCACGGCATGCCCACACTTTTCTGGGTGTCTGGCCCCAGAAGCTAAATTTCTAGTGCAGGGAAAGCCCATGTGGCCTGATGAAGGCAGATAATATAAACGAGGCAATTGCTTCAATACACAATTAAAATAAGCTAAATGAAGCAGCAAAACAAGACAGATTCATGGTTCGGAGCTCTCAGGGTGAAACCTCTGCAGAAGACGGACCTCCATCCCCCTACTCCAGCTGGCACCATGCCCCAGAAACATATTGATTAGCCGATCAATTCTCAGATTCCAGAGAGATGGGCCAATGATAAATAGTCACCCCCCCCATACCCTCTCAGTGGCTGCCAGACCCAGCTAATGCATACTAGACCATCCCCCCTTTTGAAATACCTCCCTCAGATTGTTTCTCTCGCTCCCCTCCCCACTTCTGTTTCCAGCTACAGGGAACTCCTAAGTAGAAAATCAATAGGTGCTTTAATTACTGGCCCCCAATTCATCAGGGCCTCAACTGTAATTACTCTGCCTGAGCCAAGAGCCTCAGGACCCAATAAGCAGAGACAGCTAGGCATCGGGCAATGTGCAAGATGATGAGTGTGACTCTGGTTTAGACTTCAGGGACCCTTCTGAGACCACCTGGCCACCTTCCTGATCTCCATTCCCTGGTCAGATGATAAAAGAGACAGTCCACAAAAGACTCTCGAACAGAACTAGTGGGGGCTTTGGATAGGCACAAAGCCATTCCTTCGGCTCTATCCCTGGCTCTTGATTCAGGTTCCTTGCAGCACAAAGCCCACTCAAGACTGGACATTTCAGTGTCCTGTGGGATGGAGACAGTGACACGGACACTAAACCAGATTCTGTATTTAACACAAGCTCCACACTAGGCATGGGAAGCACTGTTTTAAAATGCAACATGTCTTTCGCTTCCGTAGGACCGATAGAAAGTAGAAGCTGTGTTCCATCCCAGTTCCATGGTCAGTCAACATCCATGCCATCAAGAAAGATTGCTTGTCATTTTCAGAATGAGGGTACTCATTGGTACTAAAATGTACTTTCTCTGTGGCATCGCTATTCTTTTTTTAAAATTTTTTTATTGTTTATTTAACTTTATTTTTATGTGCATTGGTGTGAAGGTGTCAAATCCCCTGCAACTGGATCTTCCGACAGTTGTGAGCTGCCATGTGGGTGCTGGGAATTGAACCCAGGTCCTCTGGAAGAGCAGTCTGTGCTCTCAACCACTGAGCCATCTCTCCAGCCCAGCATCACTCTTCTTTTCTCTCCACTTCTGCAGTTTCTTCCAAAGGCAGGTAAACTAAGGGGCTGAAGATTAGTCATCAACAATGAACCTTGTGCTCTGTCCTCTGACACAGGACAACCTCCTGCCTAGGTAGATGGTCCTATTCCCAATCCCATAGTACTGTTGAAGTTCAGCTTCCCTTTCTCACTGCCCTCCTCAGCTCTTAGGACCCTCAATCCTTTAGGATTCTGCTCAAGCTAATTTGGTCCAATGACATGAGGTCAGGCCATCACAATAATGTTCTGATGGGATTCCCTTAAGATGGGGGAATTTTCCTCTCACAGGCCAGGATTCATCTTGGGGCTCATTCAAAATAAAGGACTTCATTGTGATGGGTGGCTCCATAACCTGTGTGTGTTAGACATTCATTTCCCATCCAAGGGAGTGGCAAAACCAGCTTGATTTTTTTTTTTTGCAAAAAGCCTGAGCTGGCTGTTTCTGGTTAGGAAGAACTAGGCTGTATCCGCCCCAATTTCTGCACACACATCAGCCAGAGTTACGTGTCTGAGCACGGAGCTATTGACTCAGCTGATCAATGGTCCAGTTGCTGGCAGCCAGACCAGTGAAAAATGACTCTGTTACCCATAACCCGCCCCTCCAGACATTGGCCTTGGCTCATGCAAATGAAAAGATTCTCCATTATAAATAGTTTCTAAGCTTCTCAATGTCCTTCTGCCTCCTAAACACGGGCACTGCTGTCTGAATCCTTCACTCTTCCTCCTCTATCACTGGGTGTGAATCTTGTTACCCAACTCCCACATCTATTAGAAAAGAGCCTTCAAAATTCTTCCTTACCTATTCCACACCCAAGCTTTTGACTCAAATGGCTTGCTGGGAATTTACACAGGATGATACCATAGTTATAACCCATTCCTGTGGATAGTACCCAGGCTCAAGCCCTTCATCATCACAGTTTGAATAGTCCATAGATTCTCAGTGCTATGGGCACTGCCTTTCACAGAACTTAGCCATCACATCCAAAATATTGCCCCCTTTATCCAGCTCCTGCTTGTGATGGCTACTGCCCTGCTATCCTCCTGTCCCAGTCTTTCCCCTCTGCCAGCTGGTCTCAACCCAAGCTATAACAGAATCACTTGGGAACTTTTTGTAAAGTATCAAGGACAAGCTCAGTGTCTAGAACCAGCTAAACCAGGAGAGCTAGCAAAGCTCAGAAGTGTTGATCATTTTAAAGGCAGCTCAGGTGGTGCTACATTGAAGCCTGATGACCACTATTCAGGCCAAGGCTGACTGTTTATTGTGTGCAAGCACCTCTGTCCTCCCCTTCTGCCTAAGACAACCACCTCTTCTCTCCACCAGTGAAAATCCTCCCTACTCTCCCAAGCTGAGTCCAAACGTCACTGTCTATGGACATTTCTGGATCCCCAAAATTTGGATAGCCCTTGCTCATAATATCTCGTAGTACATGTTCTATTCTTTGTTCTCTGGTCTGTGGTCTTGTCACGTCCACTCTATCTAAACACCATGTCCTTGAAATATTAAACTACTTCTTGGAGCATCGAAGTTTGAGTTAGAGCACCTATGGTTTTCATCCTGATACCTCACAAATAAACCTTGGTTATGAGATATCGAGTGGGTTATTTTAAAAAAATCTCAATTTCCTGTTCTCTAGAATGGGAATCATGATTTCTATCTCTTTCATAAAAATAATTATTATTATAGTCTAATAAGAATTTTGTCCATTGTGTTGCTTAACAGTGACTTAGAGAAATTAAGTACTTACTAACTGGATATTGGATAAAGGAACATATATTTGGGTTTTTATCACAGACTTTTTTCTTCTCTGGAAAATGATCACATATTAGAAAATCAGACGTGCTAAAGAATGACATCAAGGTAATAGACCCTGTACCTCCTACAGTAGTCAGGTACACAGACATCTGCTTTCCTAAGTACCTTTGTCATTAGTCCTTAGAGTCACATTTAAATCATGGTCTTTTTGTCACATGTCAAAACCAAAGGCACAGATGCCACTACTTTTCTTTGTATATAGGCTGAACTTATGTTTTAGCACTTGCCCCTATATACAAATGCACAAACACATATCCATGTACATACAGAGAAAGGCAGGCATGTGTATACAACCTATGGGAGCCCATACCAATGGGAAAGCCAGGTTATGCAGAAAACAATTCATAAATAGTACCCTACACAAAGACTTAAGATGAAAGAGATCATGACTTACATCTATCTACAACCCACAGCAAAGTGTTCCACCCTACATGTACCACACATTTCCACTGTCAGTTTGCTGCAGTTTGTCCCTTCAGCCACAACAGCAAGTAAGCCAATAAAATTTATTTTGCAAGAGAGGGGTGTAAGCCTGCAGCAAGAAAGCCAGTGTGCCACAGAAGGCCAGCATTATGAGTCAAACAAAATTTATGAGGAGCAGAAGGGACCCATCAAGCAGCTTCCAGAGTGCTACCTGATGTGGTAAATCCCTCTGTATGCTCTGAATATGTTTTATTATCATTGGTAATAAAGAAGCTCCTTTGACCTATGGCCGAACAGAATAGAGCTAGGTGGGAAAACTAAAGTAAATGCAGGGAGAAAGAAGGCAGAGTGAGGAAGATGCCATGTAGCCACCCAAGAAGCAAGAGGTAACAAGCCACAAGCCTCATGGTAAAATATAAAATAATAGAGATGGTTTGATTTAAGATGTAAGAGCTAGCTAGAAATATGCCTGAGCCATTGGTCAAGCAGTAATGTAATTAATAGGGTTTCTGTGTGATTATTTGGGTCTGGGTGGCCAGAAAAGGAAAGAACAGTCTCCATTTACAGCTATCCACCATCTCAGGCACCCTAGCCAAGCTTGGTTCAGACTGTCTCTGTCTTTGCTCTCATTTAAATACTCATTTGTATGTATAGAGAAATAATATCCCAAAACAACTAAATTAAGAGTCCTTTAAACTGGCTCCCTCACTCACACCAGTAGTGTGGAAAGTCCTTCTGTCTATGTGTTGCTTTTATTGTAGGCAATAAATCTGTTTCGGCCAGTGGCTTAACAGAATAGGACAAGGGGGGAGTTCCAAGCAGACAGAGGAGGAGAGAGAAGGCAAAGTGAGCGAGAAGCCATGAAGCTGCCAGAGGAGAAAGACATGAGAGACTTGTGGTAAAATATAAAATAATAGAAATGGGTTAATTAAAGATATGAGTTAGCCAAAAATATGCTTAAGCTTTTGGCCAAACAGTATTGCAATTGAAATAGATTTTTGAGTGATTATTTCATGGTCTGGGCTGCCAGGAATGAACAAGTGGTCTCCATCAACACACCATGAGGTGCTAGGTATTTAAAACATATCTTGCTCATCTTCATAAAACCAGAGGAAGGAGACAGGGACATCTGCAAAGTAGAGGATTTGGAAACCTGGGCTGAGTCATGAGGTGGCCAATGTTTTAAGCCAACAAAAGCAAGATGCGAGCAGGCAGAAGTCACAAGGTGTCACTTGGCCAGAGCTTCAAATTAGGGAAGGCAGGTTCACTGGGGAGCATGACAAAGTCACAGGAACTCTCATGCTCTCCTTATGAATCTATTAAAACTCATGTTAAATCCTAAATGAAATGATGAGTTGAGGCTCTGGAGGTATGAGGGCCAAACCCAGGATACTGTGTAAGCTGCAAGGACCTCAGAGCTGTCATATGGTAATGGCATCTAAACAAATAGGGGATATTACATAATTTGCATGAGGGTGTCCAGGTTCACGACCAACTTGGAGACAAGTAGAGTCCATGTCTCTTGGCTCTGCCCGGTGCCTCTTCAAGACAGATGGTCACACGCATGTCGTGGTCTGTGATATCCAATTCCATCTCCATCTTACAGGCTAGACAAGGTGAATACTCCTCTGAACTCTGTGAGCATAGACGTCTCCTTCCTCAGCCCTTTCCTTGCCTGTGACATGCCCAATTACCAGAGGTCATGTAGGGCCTTATGTAGTTTCATTTCCCTAGTACTTCTGCCCGCTTCTATCCTCCAATCTCCTCCTTCCAATGTCTCTATTTTGTCTGCCTCCAATCACAGGCTTGGCTGAGGTAAACCCCCTGATTCACAGGAGAGGTAATAGACAAGACACAACCCTCCTGTCTAGTTCATCAAACTCCAGAAGGATTAGCTGTGCCCACCTGGGCTCATCTTCTGTCTGTATGTGGGCTTGTCCCTGAAAGCGACAACTGATTGGTCTAAGCCCAGACTATTATATGGCAGAGCCCTTAGCACTGTATTCACACAGTTTGAAAGGTATACAGGACAGGGAGATCACCATCACGAGTAGCGCCCTATAGTGACTAGAAGCTCAACACATGAGGCTCATTTGTGCCATCACCAGCTGTGAAGATGCTGGCATTTCTTCATCTCCCTTAGTTTCCCACCAAAACAAGGCAAGCAATGGGAGGATGCAGTGTGTTGATGGACACGAAACAGCACAGGCTTGGGTGAAGGAGCACTGCAAAGGGCATTCATTTACATTGCTGCTATTCCTGCTTGTTCGCCTGCCCCACATCTGCTCACGTGGATAACTACAGGATGGTCAAAGTTAGCTTCCCTGACTAGGCCCTTTGGGAGCTGGACCAAATTCTCTACAATTTCCCTCCTATATTTTTCCCCCTAACTGCCTTTCAGTAGCCCTTTCTAAGCCCTGAACCTACATCTTGAAGAACCCGTAGTGGTCAAGTGGATTTTCCTGCTACATATTCTCTCACCTGGCAAGTGATTTCCTTATTGCTTTTCCAGGGCTATCCCAGTGTGCAGCACATTTCTGCCCATAGAGAGAGATTCAGAATGTTTCTAGCACTTTCTCATTCATGTCTTTGCCTGTTCCTGTGAACTGCCTGCCCCAACTCTCAACTCTCCACCAAATTATGTAGCAAAAAAAAAAAAAAAAAAACAAACCAAAGCAAAACAAAACAACAACAAAACACAAATGTGTGACTATTTGGGTTATAAGAAGTTATTGGGATCCGGTGAGGTTTGAAGAGTAAAGCCTAGTCAGGTGATACTCATTCACACTCTCATAGGCAGTAGGACCATAAAGAGCAAGATCAGATGACATTCAGTCTCCAGGTGTGAGGACAGTGTGAGAAGGCCACACCCCCTAGCTACTGGTCTCAGTGACATCACTGGTATTTGGGTCTCTTTTTAGATCTAGCTCAAATCCAGCCTTTCCCCAGAGGGTTAAGACTCCACATCACACTAAACAAATCTTAATCATCACCTCCTTCCCATTCCACAGATAAAGGCTAGACAAGGCAGACGTAGATTTAGAATCCTTTCTGGTCCATGTTTTTCTTCATGGCCCTGAATCATGCTGACCCCTGTGCTTTGTACTACCCTGCATATGGCTAGCTGGCTCCTCATCATTCTATAGAACTCAACTGAAGGATACCTCCTATGCATGCGGTAGTGGCCCAAGCCTATGATGCCAGCACCTAACAGGATGGTCTGAAGGATGCTGTGATTTTAAGGCCAGGCTAGGCTAACTAATGAAACTATTTCAAAACAAAAACAAAAAACATCCTCAGAGGAGTCTTTCTGGACTATCCGGATGGGAAACCACATAGTCTTGAACTCAGTTCCCCATTCCAAAGGCTTCACATCTCCTTTAACATTTGAAATAACTTGCTTTGGTCCCTGCTTGCTCCCTCCATGTCCCTCTCTTGGGGGTCAAGAATGGGGCCTAGTGAATGTTGAGACAGTTCTAGGCCCTTCTGGGAGTCAAAAGCATTTGGTTGTTTGTGTCACCCATTTGAAGCTGGACAGATAAGCCCTCATCCCACCTGGCTCTCTCCATGCTGATTCCCTTGAGGAATGTTAGCTCTAGTCCTGCTCTAGAGGCTCCTTGGCTGTCTCTCTCCATTGTCTCCTGCACTGAGCAGTTTCTGGTCTCTAGTTTCGAACCACCTCAGTATGTTGCCCTCATAAGGGGATCCTTTTCATTTTAGCATAGCCCAAGTCTCTCTCTGATGTTGACAGAGGAAATAAACCTCCACTCCGCCTTGTTTCCCTCATACTCCCTCTTCATATGCCCAAACACAATTGGGGCAAAGTTCATCACATTACAGAGAGTGACCTCCTCCTGCTCTTCCTCTCTAGGCCACTCCCAGTTTCATCAGTCCTTTGTGCTCACACCCCAGACCAGGCTGCCAGCCCAGCAGGTGTGTTTCTCCTCTCTTACAGTCACAGGGCAGCAATGAGCATGGCACCAGAATTTATTTTTAAACTCAATCATGAGCTGTCCAGCAGCTTACTCCAGCTGAAACCAGCTCTCTGACTTAGGGATACTCATTTTCCACACCAACCACCCTCTCCACCAGGTATTCTCAGTTCAGCTGTTACATGACCAGCAGGCCTTTCTGCCTCTGCCAGTCTGGTTTAGTCCCCTGTGAGGCCGCTCCCTCTGCCACCTCTGCTGCCTTGGCCCCTTCCTGGCCCAGGAGAGCTTTATTTTCTTGTTCATTTCCTGGTCATTCCCCTCCTCCTCCTTCCCCTTGCCCGGTTTGAACTGTGAATAATTCATGTGTTTCCATGATCCTGTCACAGTTTTCCTCCCTCATGAATCAAATTCCCGAGACACAGTTTATTTTCTCACCATCTCCTTGTCTGGATTGCTGACAGGGACAGGGTTTATTCCTGTAGGTCACGAATAAAGGCCAATACTTCTGCCTGCATATGAGACAGTTACCATTTTCCTCACCCTCTTCCTTCCTATGCTCCATTTTTTAGTCTGCTTCGGTAGATGTGCGTTTGTATAATATTACACAGTTGGCTGGACAGATAGATAAATAAATGAGTGGTTAGATTCATAAATAGATGCACAAATAGGTAGACAAATATAATCCCTTCTCCACATAGCTTTCGCAGCCACCTTTCTTATTTAAAGTTTCTGGAAAGAAGGTTGCAGGTGATTCTGAACATGTTTCTCCTATGCATCAGATACCCCAGCTCTCAGTTTGCAGCATCCTCCTGACAAGGGCTTCACACTGAGACTCTCATATTAGCCCAGTCTTTATCTAGAGTCAGCATGGGAGTCATTTCTGTTCATTTAGTCTCCAAATAGCTATTGCAGATTCAAAATGCTCTAGGGTTAGGCAAGACCATGGAGATACAAAGGTGAGCAGAAGAGGCATGAGCCCTTTTCCATCAATGGAAAGGTGTATATCAAACACGGAGTGTTAAGTGTTTATTATTGATATATGTGTTTCTAAGCTATCTAAACACATATATTTGACATGTATATGAAATTTGATACTTTTATATTTTGATGAAAATTGATAAATTCACCTTAAATATATAAATTACACATGTGTCTAAGCTGACAAATACTAAATCCTCAAAAGTAAGGAAATTCATACCAGTGAAGTCAAGAAGGCTGTTGTCTGGAGAAATGGAGGGGTTTAAGGTCAGAAGAGGAACCCAGGGGTGTCACCAAGTCATTGCTATCCTATTGCTTGACCTGGAGGGTAGTACAGGGAACCTGATTTATTATTATAAATTTCATTTAATGTTTGGGCTGTATTTAATGTGTTACATGTTACGATGGAATAATTTGAAATTATAAATAAAAACTAAGAAGGTTCTATAAACATATGGCTAGATCTGGGTAGTCAGGGATTGGCTTCCTAAGAAAAGGGCATCCAAGCTGAGACCTACATGTGCAGATAAGTTAGGCAGAGAGGGAAAGGAATGGAGAGAGGACATGAAGGAAGGGGAAACTACTAGGAAAGAACCAAGCAGATGCCAGGGAGCTGCGTGACACCAAGCCCAACACTGTTGCAGCACAGAGTTGGAAGGGGGTAAAGCTTGAAAGGCTGGGCAAACCTCTTCAAGGAGTCGTGTGTGTTATAAGGTTGACTGAAAGTGCTTAACGGTTTTCAGCACGAGAGTGACAAATTTAGATAACCATACTGAAGTTGTCTTTCCTAAAAGTATAGAGAATGGACTAGAACAAGGGAGCAGCCCCCCTTTGCACCACATGAGGACACAAGAGAAGATAATATGCCTAAAACCAAAAGCAATCCTTCACCAAATCTACTGGCAGCTTGATCTTAAACTCCATAGCCTCCTGGTTAGACTACCCAGCCAGTGCCTTCCAGCTACACAAGCTACACATGTGGCTCTACCAAGAGCAGTGAAACGTCCCCCAAAACTTTATTCTTTTTAGCCTCAAGTTCCCACAGTGCTAATCATAGCACAGCCAAAGTGAAACATTAGGGAGCTAGAGAAATATGACTTCCACTAGCCTACACTTTATACACCAAATAAGCATTCTACAATGTCTATTATGGACATAATGCACGAGAGTTTAAATAGCACTTGCTTCCTAATTGATAGCAATGATAACAGACTAATCATTCTAGAAAAATGAAGGATGAAAATTTGAAAAAGAAAGAAGAGGAGATGGAGGAAAAGGAGAAAGAAGAGAAAGTGCCCCATACCCAGTCGGGTGCCTGTGCTACATATGCTTACAGAACCTTGTAAGTTTTTCCTTATAACTTCAAATTTTTATAATGTAACATTGCACATAAATACAGCAAGAAGTATAATCCATGATAATGGAGAAGATAAAGCCAGAGAGTTAGAGGTGGAGAGACACACAAATATGAGGGGAACTGAAAAGGTAAAATGAAGAAGCTTGGTGATAGGCATAGCTTCTGAGTAATGTTTGCTATGTGAGCTGAGAGGTTTTGTCTCTGGAGGACATTCAGAAGCTAGGGTAGTGCCTGGGACCTAGGTTTCTCTGATGTAAAGACTGGGGTCTGGCCAGGCGGTGGTGGCGCACGCCTTTAATCCCAGCACTTGGGAGGCAGAGGCAGGTGGATCTCTGTGAGTTCGAGACCA